>PVIC010020670.1:0-29315 GCA_004025085.1 Thryonomys swinderianus
GCCTGGCCCATGACTCTAGATTTTTAAATCTCGCTTGGCTCGGTCTTTGTCTTTATAAGAGGAACTAATAATAAAACTAGTATTTGCTGCTAGTTTTAACAAACACAGGTCAGTGCATTATGAAATCAGTTTTTAAAATTACTTAAAAATGCCTTAATCTCTGCTGCTTTGCATCCCTAGGCAGTTGCCTCTAAAACTTTATTTTTAACTAAGAGGATTCAAGCACTTGGCATTTTTAAGAGTTGCAGACCTAGTGTTTATGTTCTTTAAAAAAGAAATTACGTCTCTCTCTCTATAAGCAAAGGTTAGAAAAGCAGGTAATATTTTCTCTCATGTTTTATCTCTTTAATAGAAAGATGAGAATAATAGTGCATTAAATTGAACTCAGAATTTCCCCAATATTCTAGAAAACACATTACTTTTTCTATCTTTTCTGTACACATTTGAATGACTGTCAAAATTCCAAAGTCATTATGTACGCAAAGGTTCTCCTAATGCAGAATGGAGTGCTTTCCACTTAACCCTGCTTGGTTCAATTATTTGAAGCAATCTGTCCAAGGTTGTACCTGAATTAATGCACTGAGTAGTTTGTATATGCCATGACTTTTAAAAATTCAACACATAATGCCACCTTTTCAGTTATTCAGGACCCACATTAAAATATAAGGAGAGTAAATGATGTGACGCATGTTTGGAGGAGAAATGCTGAGAGACACTCTTTTCCATTTAATTTCCCTTTTCTTTCTCCTGGGGCCTTAAAATTTCTCTATTAGATGACTTTGTGTCTAGATGGCTTTTTGTCTAGAAATATGAAAATAGAATGCAAATACCTATATGAATGCAAAAGAATGATTTATCCATGACTCTTCTGGGGAAATGTATTTATTTGATCACTTAGAAGAACTCGAGGGAGAGGATACTTTTGCCAAGTGTTTATGAAAATAGTGAAGGAAGAAAAGCCCTGATTTTATTGTCCCAACTTTCTTATTGGAACATAAGTGAGAATTCAGGGGATTTTGAATGGAAACATGGGCTGTCTGAGTGTCTTTCTAGTTCAGTTGGTAGAGTCTGAGGCTCTCTATAAGCAACTGGTACAGACTGAGGCCTTTTGATCTCCCTGGTTGATTTGATCCTCCTTTATATTCTCCCTGCACATTTGTTCCACTTCTCAGCACCCACTCTGACCCATGTCCTGGTCTCTTAATGAAGTCCTTCCTATCTCCAAATCTCAGCTCGACTGTTCCTTATTTCCAGAATCTGTGGATGTGGGTCTTTCTCGCCTCCTGACCAGAGAAGTACTTCCTCCTCCTCTGAGTTCCACATGCATCCGTCCCTATGATGGTTAGCATCTCTCAAAATCATTTGTTTTTCCCCATTGCCAGATTGCAAGCTCTCCAGTAGCTGGGCATAAGGGTCTTTTACTATTCTTTCTATGTTGTTTGTGCAGGGTATTAGATCCATCAGGAGCTTACAGTTCTGTTCCACTTTGCCATATTTCCCTTTGTCTTATTCAGAACAGGCAACTATGGCTCTCCAGTGTTTGATAGACAAACAAGCCGCAGAAACAGTGTTTTAAAGGCTTTGAAGAGGGAGACTTGAGGGTTACTCTGAAAAGTAAGGAACTAGAACTTGGACATTATTTATCAAAGGAACTACTGTGATCGATCTAGTTAGGACATTCATTTGAAAGTAACAAAATTGAATGAATTTTTAGACTTTTTTTGGTAACATTTACCTTTCACTAAATAAGTATGAATTTTCCCCACTCCAGTCCATACAAATAAAAGTTTATTATGTTTTTGCTGGATTATTATATAAAGAGAAAATATGACTTTCTCTCTTTATTTTTATTCTGGCCTTCATTATCTTTCTATGTAGCTACCTTTTTATCTATGTGTGTCTGAAGAGACAGATATATAGACACAGATATTTCCTAGGTTCTCTAAGTACTGAGAGACTTTATTTGGATAGCCAAAAGTGGGGAAGCAGGTAGTTTAGAGATTATTTATGTTACATGCCACTTCTGTTTATACTCATACAAATCAACACCAAACAGTGGCATAAACTTTCTTCCTCTAAAAGTTTCCATTAGATCAGCTTAAGTTCTTGAGACAGGAAAATGCCTCCCTCACATAGTACTTCATGCTGTTCTTCTAATGTTTCTTTTATCCCCTCTTCTGATTATATGGATCCCTACTTCTGTCCCTTTATGGCTGTGTGTGGCTGTGTAATTGGTTTTCGATAATAAGTAGTAAGCAGAAGTAGCAATGCTACTTCCCAAGCAATCTCCTGATGTGAAACTCTCAAAATGTTTTTTTCTCGCTCAAAATTAACATTTAAAACAGTAAGTATTCTCTGAGAAAAATATTATGAACACAGTAAGTGGATACATAGGCTGAATGAGAAATAAAGCTTTGCTGTTTTAAACAAAAAAGATGCTGTTTTTGTAATACAAGGTGACATTTCCTGTGTTATAGTTATTTCTGCAGAGCGATCCTCCTGGAATCTACCTTTTCTTTTAGTGATATGTGGTCGCATGGCACAAGATAAATGAAAATCTCAGGTTTCTCATTGCTTCTTCTGCCAATATCCAGTGTCTCCATCTCCACCATATATGTTTGTGTGAAATGCACTCACAATCTGTGTCATGTTTTCTACATGCCACCAAAGCTCCTAACAGCAAAAACTCTTCTAAAAGCTTAACAGTGTTTTAGACAAATTTCCATCATCTGAAACTCCACTTCTAAATAGTAGAATGAACCCCCACTATCTACCGAGTTTCTTTTCTCTTTTAAAGTTCTTTTCTTTCCCCTAACAAAAGTTCCCAACATTGGGCTGGAGGGTTAGCTCAGTGGTTCCGGCGCCTGCCTCGCAAGGGCAAGGTCCTGAGTTCGATCCCCAGTAACCACATATAATGCTGGGCGTGGAGACTCACGCCCGCCAACAATCAACACCGCATACCACAATGCCAGGCGTGGTGGCTCACGCCTGTAATCCCAGCACTCGGGAGGCAGAGACAGGAGGATTGCTGAGTTCGCGGCGGCTTGCCTGGGCACCATAGTGAGCTCAGGGCCAGCCTGAACTACAAAGCGAGACCCCCCCCCAAAAAAAAAGTTCCCAACATTTCAGTCTGTTTTATATCCTCTAATACAGGAGAACAGAGAATAGTTTCTGTTATCTTTGTCATAGCTAGGTTTAATAAGCATTTTTCCCCCTCCAATCTTTACTTTTCTAAGTTAGCTCGTAACAGTAGGAGCTGTTAGCTTGATCTTGAGGCCCGACATTTCCACATCCTGCAGAAGGTGAAAGCAACATGGGCCTAGGGATGAAGAGGGCACAGTATATGTTTCCCTCAAAGTTTCAACTTTTATCACAACTCATGCCTTGACTTTTAATGCTGTTAGAATTGGTGCTCACACTCACACATTTCTGGATTGCATTCAGGGGGTCTGGAGTGCAATTGCCTTCAGATTTTGTGATTCCAGTGGGCTTATATGTCTGCAAGTTAATAGCAAAACCTAAAGAAAGCCTCTTTCTTCTACCTTTTGATTTAGCTTGAGCCGAGCAGCCCATGAGACCTATGAGAACAGTAAGCAGAAGAGGAATGGGGCAGGGTTATGGGTCACAGGTGGTACATGGAAGAGTAACATCAGTGTGGTTTCCTTCTTAATAGCATTCATTGACTCAGTGGCAATACCAAGAGGTTTTCTTTAAATCAAGGTTAAAGCCATTTTTTTTTTTAAATTCTAAGGAAAAGTAAATTTCTTCTGGATATCTTGATCTTTTTTATTTCAAGACATTTTTCCTCTCTGGGAAAACATAGTTTATAAACTAAATAATTCACATAGCTCTGACTGGCTGAAGTGCAGTGGTAATCACTCAAGAACATGCTGAGGCTACCATTTGACCCAGTGGTGACTGGAATAGACAAGTCAGCTAAGAGTTTGGGTTTTAACTTTTCATTCTGATTCTAGGAAGTATCTGTGCAATACATTTTTAAATTTGTCAACTTCAAGGAAGAAAATAAGATTCATTTTTAAAATATAACTCTTTTTTTTTTGCTTTAATATTGCCAGGCAAATGGTTTCAGTGGGGGTGGTCTGATTTCTAGGTATTTTGGGTTCAGAACTTGTCAAGCTAAACTAGAAGATAACTATGTGGCTGTTAGTTAAGCATTGTCAGGAGCGATTAGTTTATCTCCTTGTTTTCACTGAAGTCTCATACAGTTCTCTAGACTAAAGTGAGGAACACACAGAATTATTTTCCTTAAGAAGGGAGAAGTGATTCAAAATGGTGAAGATCTCCTTTTTCAAATTAGACAATACCCAGCGTTACTAAATAGAACTGAAAATTTGAGAAATGATATTTGAGGCAAACTGATATGGATGTAAACCTTTCCCTTGTTACTTCCTAGCTGAGCAAGCTTGGACAAGTTGTTAGCCTACCTAGACACTGATATCTTAAAAATTCAGTACAAATAATAATTCTCACAAAGTTATTGTGACATTTAATTGAGAGTGCATTGCATAGTAGGTGCTCAACAAAAGATTATCTCCATCCTCCCCTTGTTGAAGCTAAGTCCAAAGTAGACCTAATATTTATAACAATGATTAAAAATAATTTGCTTCCATTATTCTTCAAACATTTGTAGATTGCTTTAGATTTTTTTGTTGTTCTTGCCAAAATCAGCACTAATTTTGTACCTTTTTCTCTTCTCTTTATTCACTTACCTGGTATAACAATAGATGAAATATTTTTTTCTTTTATTTTGTACTTGTCAAATTCTCATTAATGGTTATAAATGAAATAACCAACTTAATAACTGGTGCCACAACTTTAGAAGTATGTCATTACATATTATTTAGCTTGATATTTCTTTTAACAAATGGTCGTCAGTGTATCATTTACAATTCTCTAATATATATTTTGATGACTTTCCTCAATCCTCAAGGATCCTCAAGGTCCTCAGTGGACCTTGGATTAAAATGTTACAAGATCCTTTTCTTTTTTTAATCTTTCTTTAATAATGGTCTATGCCAACTTTTTAGAGCAGATTATTTAATATTGGGCTTCATTATATCTTTGACTTTATATTTGCACCCTGTTTTCCAGTATATTCACATCACTTAAACTTACTGCATAATTTTTTTTAAAAAAGTGGAAATAGATCCAGTGAACAAAGTTAATATTTTCTGGGCTGACTTAAAAATCACTGTGCTATTACTCATAGATTTATCAAAGAGTAATTGTCATGGGATACTCTTTGGAGAAGTTCCCTTCTAAAAAAACAGGAACTAGCTGAAATAACTTACTGTAAATAGAATATTTACTTCTACCTATTTATTAGGTGATGGATTGTTTTGATCTGAAGTCATTATTAACTCAAAGCACAATTTGTGAGGGTCTTCTTATCTTGTGATTTCTTATCAAGGGAAAACACATCATGAGGGAGATTTGAGATGATTTTCTTACCCATGGTGACTACAGTGTGAAATAAAAGTATCTTGTATATATAATACATATGTTAGATGAGGTTAACAGAAGTCCAGCTTCAAAGATAACCATAAAAAATAGAATGAGAAGAAAAATTTGTTTTATTATAACTTATGTGATTGCATATATCTAAAATGAATAATTTTTAGCAACCATAATCAAGTTTACATTCCTGACCCATTAGCTAAATCTAGAAAGGAACTTGATGTTCTAATATAAGTAGCTGTTCAAAGAGTTTAGACAACACATTTACTTTGAGTAGATATTTAGATAAAAGAAAGTTGAACAGCATGCTTTATAGAAAATTCTTTTCTCTGTGATATAGAATTTAATGGGAGAAAAATATTCCTTAAGAAAATAGACTTAAGGGGAAACAGCTGGAGTTCTTACAGGTTATAAATGAAGTGTCTCAGAGAGAACCTTAATATAGCTTGCTTAAGGTTTCCAAAAAGTTGCCAACAAGTCATCACATCTTTGAACTAAAACACAGAAAGTTTACTAAAGAAACACAAACTAGATCCAAGCTGGCATAGCATTTCCGGACCATGTGATCCCATGAATTAAACTTCAGTCATCACTTCCTAACAAAGCAGAGCTGAGGTCTGATATGAGCAAAGCTTCCTACTTCGGGCTACTTTCCTATTGGGGGCTGCTTTTCAAAGGTCCTGTGATGGGGCCCAAGGGTATTTTGATTTGAGAATCACAGGAAATGTTTTTTCCACCTTCAAATAAAATTGAAAGTTTTTTTAAAATAATATGACCCCTTGGGCCTCTCATAATTTCTTTCTTTTAATAACCTATCATATACAGTGGGGAAATTAATTCACAGCACGGAATAAGCAAGGTATGAGTATGAATGTGTGTAAAAAGCTGTGTGCAGTGAACCGTGTCAGCAGTTACAACCCCCTTTTTTATCTATGAGCAGTGAGTCATATAGAATGCATCTGGTTTGCTTAATTAAGGAACATGCTGTTTGCCAAATTATCTTGAAAGGAAAAAATATTATGGCTGAGGCCTTCTCCTTGGCTAAAACACAAATTTACTAACAGATTGGAAACATCAGAGAAGTCTTTTCCATAATATTAAAGTTATTATCTTTATTGCTTAGGAAAACATGTTCTTTATTTTCTATATTTAAACACTAAGGTTTAGTATTTAAGTATATAATAAACATGTTTTCAAAAATACCTTTGGTCTTGAGATCAGATTAGCTTGATTGGAAAAAGATAGAACACTGAGAAAAGCTTTTAAGCTTGTGGTTTTTACTAATACTTTTAGTATTAGGAATTGCAATCACCTTATAAATGTTATATCCTATACATGACATTATTTAGTGAATGAGTCATGGATATTATATTTTTAGTAGAAACTAAATTCAGTCAATTTCATAAGAAGAAGCCATAAAATCTCATTAATGCTAGAAGGACAACAGTTTTCTATAACATTTTGATCTCACAACCTTATAAGTATTTTGAATATACACAGCATTCATGTTTATTAATGTACTACAATATAAAATAACACATCAAATAACAAAATGTATAGGAATGAAATAGCATTTTCTCATATACAGGGCATGTTGCTTCCTTCCTTGGTGAGAAAAAGGCTCAACATACAAAGCTGAAGTGGGAAAGGTTTATTTTGCTCACAGTTTGTAGAGGTTTTAGTCCAGAGCTGGGTAATTCCAAGGCAGGGTGCCATGGCAGAATGGCATGACAAAGGAGAAACAGTCCATAGTATGGCAGACAGAAAGCAGTGAAACAAAGTGGCAGCAGCAAGCCATCCTTCCTCTTTTATCCCATTCAGGTTCCAAGTCTTTTAGCTGATACCACTCACACCCATGCCTAGAACCATGATAAACCATTTCAT
This sequence comes from Thryonomys swinderianus, assembly GCA_004025085.1. Classification (NCBI taxonomy): domain Eukaryota; kingdom Metazoa; phylum Chordata; class Mammalia; order Rodentia; family Thryonomyidae; genus Thryonomys; species Thryonomys swinderianus. The sequence continues at coordinate 7,363 of PVIC010020670.1, forward strand.
GTATCAATCCAGTACCATATACCCATCCTCCTTCTATCCCACCTTAATTCAATAACCAAGCCCAGGATCTAGCCACCTCCCAAAAGCCCCACCTATGAGATTTTTGAGTGTTGCCTAAATATGTCTTAGCAAAGAGGTCAAATACAATTAATATACTTTAAAAATTTTTTTTAAAATGTAGCTACTTCTTGCATTCGTGTGTGTGTGTGTGTGTGTGTGTGTGTGTGTGATTAAGATTCTAGAGAATCTCTATATGCCAGGACACATGTGTCCAGTTTTTGAGTTTCCTCACCAGACAAACCCTGACAAAAGAAGGAGAGATACTCCCAATCCACAGGATGGTCTTTAACACACAGCAGGTATCAAAATCACTTGTGTGAAAAAATATAGATGCCCAACCTCTCGCCTAGAGATTCGGCTTCACTGTGTGGTTGAAGGAGGATCTAGGCAGTGACATTTTATAAAAATTCTTCCAGAAGTTTTGTGCAGTTGGAGTTGAGAGGCACTGTTCTAGACCCTTGTCGGGCTCCAGTGGAAGTCCCCTGAAGGACATGGCGCAGTGCCCAAGCATGGAGCCTGGTGAAAGAGAGAAGTATTTGAGAGGACAGAGAGGAGAAGGTGGTCTGTCTGGTCAGAAAGAAGGGCAGAGTCCTCAAGAGAGGTGTTTGTTGGATCCAGAAGAAGCAGAAACGATGGTGGCCATGATGATGATGTTCAGCAGCAGCTGTGCTGCTCAGGGTGAAGGCTGGCTGCTTTGAGAGCTTAATAAGTTCTCAGAAGACCATGTGGGCTGAGATCCAGAGTGAGCAGGCGTGAACAAGGACCATGCATTGTAACCTACACTGATGTCATTCCTGTGTCATTAGACCTTCCGCTGCCTGAAGAAGCATAGGGAGGCTCAACTACTGCATTAATATTGCAACAATAACCAACATTTACAGGCAGTTTCACAAATTACAAAGCTCCTTTGTGTGTACTATGTTACTTGATCTACTTACGCTTCCTCCCTGGAAGGTAGTAGAGTAAAAGCTATTCATTCTGTTTTACAAAGGAAAATAAATTCAGAAATGTTAAATATTTGCCCGGAAGTCACAGACGATTAAAGGGTAGAGCTGGAACATCAATTTAGGTCATTCGTCCTTTTTTGATTTCCACCACACCCTGAGGTGAGCTAATCGGTGGTGTTTAGTTACGTATAGGGAAGGATTTCCATGTATTTACTGATTATTGGCTTGCTTAGAAGTGGGGCAAATCTATCTAAGCCTTTGTTAGTTTTGCTTTCCACCACAGGCAGAACTATTACTCTGCCATGCTGATTGTTAAAATGCTGAAATGCCTCTCGCTCATTTAATAAACTGTTACTGTTCCCTCAATTCTTCCACTACCGTAGCCCCTACCGCACTAGTTCTTTTCAAAGAATCCTTTCAATGTCCCAATGATTCAACAACTAAAGAGCTAATAGCTGATACCAGAAGGCTATTTCTGATTTTGCTTCAGTGGGGAGGACCAGAGTAAATGTCTAGGCTATAAATATGTGAATATAAAATAATAGAAACATTACTTTTCCCAAAGCCATCATTTTCAAAACCAGATGTTTTGCAAATTACTTTCATTGATAAAAATAGGCTGTAGAGAATGGCTAAGTAAAATATTGACCCACCCATCCACACAATCTAGACTGACCCTCAAAAACATCTGTGGTTCCTCTGGCACTTCAACTATCACTGCCTTACTTTAGACTTTCACTGTCTCTTGCATATACTTTTGCTAAGAATCTAGCTTTACATCAAAGGTGAACCTTAATAGGATTTTGCTTAAACTTCTGAGTTTGAATACAAGGTCCTCTTTACCCTGCTTCATTTACCAGCTTCACATATTACCAAAGCCAGTTCATCATGAATTTTATGTTCATATTGCAATAAAAACCCTGAATTCTCCAAATGCGTAATATTGCTATTTCCTGGTAGAGCGCTTTGTCTCAAGTGACTCTCCTTCTTGAACTCAGGCCACCTTTGCTTCCTGATGAATACTAACACATTCACTAGACTGAACTGAAATGTGCCTTTTTCTACCAAACAACATCCATATTCTTCCTTGTACCACACCCACTTTGATTCCTTTACAAGCCAGTTTCACTCCACAGACACTTATACCGCAGCACCTTTAAAGCCTTACTCATTTACTCGTGTGGCCTTCACTTCTTTCAAATTGTGTATACTGTTCGGGGACATGAACTGAATCTTAACAGTCTTCTCACTATCACCCTGAAACACCACCTGAAATACAAGGTGTTCAGTAAGTGTCTATCTCATTAACGGGAGTTAATCCATGACTGAGGCCTCTTCTTCGAATGCAGCCTAAATAAAAGCAAAAACCCGGTTAAAAGTCTGACAAAAGATTTTTTGCATTCCTCATTCAAACCCGTGAAATAATACATAATAATATATTTATAAATGTCAGTTGACAGACTGCTGAGTGTTTTTCAAAGCAGCAGGAGCCCTGAATCCAGACACACATGCAAACACCAACTGTAAATAACTCTGCATTCTGCAATTAATAGTTATTTGGAGCTGGGCCATCTCTGCAAGCATGGAAACATCATTTTCAACCAGGTGGGACCAATGTTCAGTGAACTCTGGAAAGTTTCTCTTTTAAGAAGGACTTTAAGCATCATTCAAGTGCTTAAATAATTACAAATATTAATAACATATTTCAGTTCTAAGTTTGGGTCATAATTGGCTTGATGCTTTTTTTCCTACACAAAAAGAGGGAAAAGGGAGGAAAAAACCAAAACACTATTTAAGCACCTCTGAAATGAAGCAGGGAATTCTCATTTTGAAAACTAAGGAGAAAAAAATATCTCCCAAACCTCAACTTATAAGTACTTGGCCAAACACATAAATCATTAGCATTTTATGGTTTGTTTGTGACTAGACCTCATTGCTAAGACAGAAACTCAACATTTCAATAGTTTCCTCATTATTTATGCAGTCTTATAACCTTGAAAGAAACAGTGTCCTGAAGCATGAACTATTTTTAAGTGCATTGATATCTGTGGAATCTCTCCCTAATAGCTTCCAGGATTAAGGGAGCTGCTCCAGACTGCTTTTGAAGAAAACAGAGTAAGTACTTCTAACAACTCTAATGCACATGCAAGGAGTCAAAATGTTCTTTGCCTACACTTATGTCTTTGAGGATTCTATGTATTCTATCTTGAGGCAGATTTAGTGTTTCTATTTTAATATTTAAATCTTTAAGTAATTTTGATTTTAATTTAGTTTATGATAAGAGATATGGTTATAGGTTTAATTTGAGCTGTTTTCCAGCACCATTTATTAAAGAGCTTATCTCCTTCCAGTGAAGATTTTTGGCCCCTTTGTCAAAGGTATGGTGGGCTAAGTGTGTTTGGAGGTGTTTGTGCATCTTCTAATCTGTTTCACTGAGCATTAAATTGGGATTTGTTTGCTTTTGCCAGTACCATGCTATTTTTATCACAGTAGTTTTGGGGCATATTTTAAGTTGGGGATTCTAATGCTCTCTGCCTTGACTTTGTTGTCAAGAATTGTGTTTCCTAATAATGATGTGTTTATATAATGTACCAATAAAGATTCATATATATATATATATATATATATATATATATATATATATATTTTTTTTTTTTTTTTTTTTTTTTTTTTTTTTTTTTTTTTTTTTTTTTTTTTTTTTTTTTTTTTTTTGCTTTTTGAGATAGGGTCTCATGTTGTAGTTCAGGCTGGCCCTGAGCTCACTATGGTGCCCAGGCAAGCCGCCGCGAACTCAGCAATCCTCCTGTCCCTACCTCCCGAGTGCTGGGATTACAGGCGTGAGCCACCACGCCCGGCATTGTGGCATGCGGTGTTGATTGTTGGTGGGCGTGTCTCCACGCCCAGCATTATATGTGGTTACCGGGGATCGAACTCAGGACCTTGAGCTTGCAAGGCAGGCGCCAGAACCACTGAGCTAACCCTCCGGGTCAAGATTCAAATTTTAAAAAAATGCATTTCCTCGGTCTCCCCTGGTTCCAAATGAATTTTAGGGTTATTTTCTCTAATTCTGTGAAACTACCAATTTTTTTTCTTTGAAAAATGCCAAACTATTGGTATTTTTAATCAGGGTTTACATTAAATCTGCACAATAATTTTGGAAGTATATTCATTTTCACTACACTGGTTCATCCTATCCAAGAGCAAGGGATATTGTTCCATATTCTGATATCCTCCATGATCTTCTTTTTCAGAGTACTGTACTTTTCAGTGTAAGGTCTTTCATTTCCTTCAGTACATTATTTCCTGAGCATTTCATTTTTCTTCATGTTATAGTGAAGGTTGTTTCCCTAATTTCTTTCTCTGTGAGTTTATTATTCGTATAAGGGAATGCTACTGATTTTTGAGTGTTGATTTTATATCCAGCTACATTACTGAATTTTGTTATTAAATATAGAAGTTTTTTGGTGGAGTTTTTGGGCTCTTCTATAAAGAATACCATGCCCTCTGCAAAAAAATGATTACTTAATTTCTTCCTTTCCTACTCTTATTTCTTTCTCTTATCTAATTACTCTAATATTTCCAGAACTATTTAGAACATACTGGAACTTATGGTTCACAATGAAAACAGTCCTATGAGAGAATTTTTTTAATAAATTTCTTTATTTATTCATTTTTTTTGCAACAAGGTCTGGCTTTGTAGTTCAGGCTGGCCCTGAGCTCATTATGTAACTCAGGCAAGCCTCGAACTCAAGACAATCCTCCTTCTTTTGCCTCCCAGTGGCTGGGATTACAGGTGTGAGCCAACATGCCCAGCATTGGGTGTGTGTGTGTGTGTGCATATATATATATATATATATATATATATATATATATATATATATATATGCACACACACACGTACATATTTATATTATATATTATATCAATAAATTATATATCATATTATATATATTATATAATATAAAATATAAAATATTATTAACTATAATATTATATATATATATATATAAAATCTCCAATTAGGATTAATCCTAGGGATTTAGGGATGCTCAGCATATGCAAATCAGTAAATATAATACACCAGCTAACAGAACCAAGGGCAAAAATCACAGGATAATCACAGTAGATGCAGAAAAAGCATTTGACAAAGTCCAATACTATTTATGATAAAAACACTACCAAAAATTAGAATAGATGGTCTTTATCTCAATTTGATAAAACCAATCTATGACAAAGCAAGAGCTAACATCATAATAAATGGCCAAAATCTGAAAGCTTTTACTCTAATATGAGGAACAAGACAAGGATGTTAATGGGGAATTTTTTTGTAAAGGTCTGTGGACAAAATAAGGATGCCTTTACTTTGTAGGATTAACAAGTTCGTTATCATGACTATCTTTGTTATTCTGTTTTCCGTATCTGCTCAAGTATGACAAGCTGATTGTCTTTTGCTTTTGGAGACTGACCCTCAAATGATGCTTGAAATATAAAAAAATCAAACTAAGTGATCTGATAAAAATTGTGCTTTTATTTTTTCTGCTTTGTGCTTTGATTTACATAGTGAGTCTTGTAGAAGGTTAGAATTAAATCACATAATCCAGTTAAATTTAATTTAATTCAATTAAATTCATAATTCAGTAAGCAAATATAATTAAAAATGAAAAAAATTGTAGGAGGTTGGAATTGTTTTGAAAATTCCAGGATGTATGCTGGTATATATTTCTTCAATTATTTTATCAACTCTGAAAATTCCTGCCTATACTTTATATTAATCTGTTAACATGAAGCACTAAAATAAGAAGACCTTCTCTTTCCTCTTATTTTAAAATAAGTTATACCAGATGGGAGCACATATAGTGAATTGTAGGCGCTAAAAGGTTATTCACTTCGCCTATTTTTAAAATTGTACAAGAAAAATTGATATATTTTAGTATGAGAGGGAAAATTATCGCAAGTGCTATAAATAAATCAAAATACCTATTCAGATTTACCTTTAAAAATCTACAATTCTAGGGAAAGTACATGTTTGCTATTAGGAGTTCCTCTTTGGAGCAGCTGAGAGGGTCACCGGATACTTCCACATCCCACATGAGCCCAGTCCTCCAATCCAGAATGGCCAGAAGGTATAGTCCTAGTCCAGCCCCAGGTCCTGAAACACTTTGTTTTCTTACAGACTTGGACTCAAAAACTGATTTTCTCCTCTTCCTTTCTCCTCTTCCTTATTCCACCTTCTTCCTTTTATTTATACTTGAGGTTTCTCATATAAGAGAAGCCATGCAATACTTAAATATGTGTGTTGGTGTGTGTGTCTGATTTATTTCTCATAATATTAAGGCCTCAATATACATGCATTTGCATACATATGACCCAAGGTTATCCTTTTGTATTGCAGGGTAGTACTCTGCTATATGAAATGTCACCTTAATTGTACCTATTCATCTACTGATGAATATATAGGTTACTTCCATGATTTAGCTATTATGAATTGTGCTGCTATAAACATGGGTATGCATGTATCACTGTAATATGATGTTCTAAACTCTCTTTGGAAGGGGAATAGCTGTGTCAAATGGAATATTTAGTTTAAGGTTTTTGTGGAATCTCCATACTGATGTCTATAGTGGTTGTACTAGTTTAAATCCCCACCAACCATAAATAAGCATTTCTTTACCCCAGAAACCTCTTCAGGTTCTGTTATTGTTTGCTTTCTTGAAGATAGCCAATTTTTTCTGGGGATAGAATCTCAGTATTATTTTAATTTGTACTTTGTAGTTCTTTGAAGAATCTCCATACTGATTTCCATACTTGTTATTTAAAAACATCTCCTGGTGTCTTCCCACATGAGGCACTTTGTGGTCCCTTGGCCCAAAAAGACATTAACCTCTGCCTTGCTAGTATCTGCTTCTGGCTTTGTTTGTGGTCTTGGTTTTGCATATCTGTCCACTAAAAATACTGATCTTGCTTTTGATATGGGCTATGTCTTTTTTGCTTCTCTGCACTCAAGGTCAAATCCAATCTATCTGAGATTTTGTGAAATAGAAAATATTCAAAGGGAATGTGGTAGGTGAAAGTAATGAGGGGAAAGAATGAATATGACTTAGAAAGAAAAAGAAATAACATGTATATGGGGTGGGGAGTTGTGGGTGAGTAGGGATCTGGGTAAAAATGAGAATTAACTCATGTCATATACTGATACAAATTCCCCAATGTTGAGTGTGGTTGTGAGCTGTATATAAAAATGTATAATAAAGAATTCAATTTTTAAAAGTCCTATCTATCTATGTTTTTGGAGTGTATGAAAATCTGAATTTATGCAGCCAGCTTACCTGGAAGACTATCTTGGGAGAAATACTCTGTAAACTGTGAAGTTATACACAGATATAAGAAATCATGTTAATGTGTACAAGAAAGAAAACCTAGGGCTGGAGATTTACCTCAGTGTTTCTGGTGCTTGCCTAGTAAGCACAAGGTCCCTGGTTTGAAACCCGGTAACCACATACAGTAATACCAAGCATGGTGATTCACGCCCACCAATAATCAGTACCACATACCACAATGCTGGACATGGTGGGTCACGCCTGTAATCCCAGCACTCAGGAGGCAGAGGCAGGAGGATTGCTGAGTTCAAGGCTTGCCTGGGCTACAAAGTGAGCTCAGGGCCAGCCTGAACTATAAAAAGAGACCCTGTCTTGAAAGAAAGGAAGAAAGAAAGAAAGAAAGAAAGAAAGAAAGAAAGAAAGAAAGAAAGAAAGAAAGAAAGAAAGAAAGAAAGAAAGAAAGAAAGAAAGAAAGAAAGAAAGAAGGAAAGAAAGAAAGAAAGAGAAAGAGAGAGAGAGAAAGAAAGGAAGAAAGAGAGAAAGAAAGGAAGAGAGAGAAAGAAAGGAAGAAAGAGAGAAAGAGAGAAAGAAAGGAAGTCCACGTTTTATCTTCCTCTAACCTTCGTGAGTCATTGCTGAGAATATTTGAAGCTTGACAGTTCAGTCACTGCTAGCTCAGCCAGTGTCAGGATGCCCCAACTGGGTTCTACAAATTGTGCTGTCTTATGAACTGCTGATGCCTAGCACAAGGTAGACTCAGAAAGTGAAAGTAGGCAGAGAAGCTGTTAGAGCCATTTAACAAAAATGTTTATGTTTGTTTTAACTAACAATTTAAATAATTAGCTTCTATTTTTATGGTTTTGTTTCATTTTCTTGCACTTTACAAAAATCTGTAATGGATTAAAAATTAAATGACTATAATACAGATAGTTCATATTGTTATTTATGCTTAGTATATTTTATCAAATATGGTTCCATCAATTTAATGTTATTATTTTTATGTATCAAAAAATTCAGTGCTACAAATTAAGCAATACACAATGCCTATTGTTTAGTTTTAAAATATGTATACTTACTGAAAGAGCTCTTCTAGGCTTTGAACATAATTTTAAAAATTACATATCACATATTTGTACAAAAGGAAAAACAAAAAAATTCACGAAAGTGCTTATTAAATTTATGTCAGCATCAAATGCTTCTGACTCACTTTTCAACATATGATTCTAATGTCTGTGTTTTCTGCATATTGTCACTTTCTTTTTCATTAAAGGAGTTTAAGATATGGTATTTTTAAAAGATTTATCCAGTGTAATCTAGGGTATTCCTCCAAATTTCTGACCTTATTAGAAAATGTCTATGAGGCTTACATATATTTCAGAAACAAACTGAAGTTTTCTGCTTCTTACCATTCTTTCTTAAAACCCAGTGCATTTGACTATTCTTTGCTGAGAATATGAAAACCACAACAGAGATAGAGAATGCCTGGCTGACTGCTAATAGGAAAGATACCAAAATGTGAAAAAATGTGTTTACATTAATGAACTGTGATAATTCAGAGTTGATAAATCAGATAATAAACAATTTCAAATTTTTTAAACTGAGTAATATATCAGTCACCTAAGCTGAGCTAGTATTTATTCCTAAGAGAAGCACTAACATTACCTATTGTAGTAATTTTTTACCTTGTTTTCTTGTTTTTAGTTTTTGAATCATGTAAATATTTTATGTATGAAAAAGAAAATGTTATTCTCTGAAATTTAAAACAAAGTAAAATAATGGCATAGCAAGTTGTTAGCATGACTAAAAAGAAAAATAATAATTTTTAAAGTGACTATAAAATACAATATTTTTACTCTATATCTCTCTCATGGGATACAAATCTTAAACCACACTGAATGGTCTCTTGGTTAGTAGAGACCATTCCTTTTGGGGTTTTCCCCTTTGAATTTATTGGTACATTTTAGGCCTACATTACAGTCACTTAATGTACTAAATTTAAATCCATCGAATTTAAAGATATTTTTCTCTCTGCATGAGAACTCCAATATTATGTTGACTAATTCAGGAAGTCTGCAACAGAGTTTAAAATTTAAATTACTTAATTTGTTTAACTTACTCCAAAGAAAATGTGTGTTATACTCAGTAACAAATCTTCAGTGTTTATTGTGAATAAACATAAACTCACAACAATATATCAAGTTTTTCTTACCTCCTTCATTTATTTCCTAGGTAATAGGAACACAGAAAGATAAGTTTGGGGTCCAAAACTTACATATTGAAACCTACATGTTCTCAGAGTTCAAAATCTGAACTTTTAATGTATGTTATTGTGCTTTTCAACAGCGAAGTTATTTTGGCTACACTTCTAGCTTTAAGAAAATCTAATATATGAATTAAAAATAATTTCCTAACACTTTCTAGATAATAAAAGCACAGACTAGGGAACTAAAGCAACAACTTTGAATAAAACAAACAAAATAGTTGGGCTAGTCAAGGCCCTAAGTATGAGTGGGACCAGCTGAAGAAAATGTGACCCAATCAGAGCTTTACTAAGACTTGGTAATAAATGTCCTTGGCAAACAAAACACGATTGCACTAAAATCTACTTTCCAGTACCACTGAAAGGAAAATCACTGGCAAAGGCTCTGGAAATATAGTGACTACTAACTACTCATTTGAGAAGGAATATAAAATGGGACTTAATAGACTTTTAATGCCAAACAAAACTCTGAGAATGAAATTCTAGGAGACAAAATGTAAAACAAAACTGTGGTCCAGGCTGCAGCATTTCCACTGTTGTGTATACAGACATGAAACTAAATCGCCAATTTCTTAGAATGGAATTCTAATAAAGAAATTGAGTTCGTTAAAAACTGAATTGTCAAAGGAGATGCATTTCCTTTTGTTGGAGGATTGGATTTAAACAACAGATTCTTTTTTACCTAAAATACAGAGGCTAAAAATGGCCAATGGATTCTTAGATATCTCTGGATATGTTACTTTAGAAATATGATGAACAAAATATTTAACAGGACACTTTATACATAACAAGGGGCTGCAGTTAAATTTCATAGAGAATTTAGTTTCTCATGAGCTAAATGCCCTTTCCCAGATTGTTTGATTGAGGTGTTAAGTTCAAAGAAACTTGAAAGTTAATTGTAGTTAACCAAATAAAGACAAGTAAAATAATAGAACAGAAATAAACACAATATCTAGAGTGATCATACAAATTGATACCACAGTTTTTATTTTACCAAATTATTTAAGATGTGCTGTATTCACTTAACCCAATACTACCTTTTAAAATTCCTACAACATACAGAAAAGAAGTAGAACCCTGAATAAGACAATTCATTGTGCTTACAAGACAATATTACAACTTTTCCTTGCATTTTAAACTTTTTCTTACTGTTATATTCATATGTTAATTATTTGGAATGTTTGAATCTAAAAAAAAAAGACATTATATACTATTAATTTGAACTGTACATTGATCAGGAGCTCTCATCTGGTCTCTGTGTCAGGGTGAGGGTGTTTTCCTGCTAGAATGAAATCTCTACTCTGTGCTGTTAATTTTACATTCACTGGATGTCTGCGTCAAGCATTTGATCCAACATCATTCTGGATGTTTCTGTGAAGGTGAAATATTTTGGATGAAATTAACATTTAAATTGGTGGACTTCGAGTAAAGATTACCCTCCAAAATGCAGGTGGGCCTCGTGCAGGCAGGTGGAGCCAGAACAGAATACAGAGTAACCTCTTCCGGAACAAGAAGGAATCCTCTCTGTCTATTGTTGGTTCTGTTTGTCTGGGCAATCCTGATCCATGAAGGAGCTGGAGGTGAGCCTCCCACTCAGTTACTGCTTCGGGGGAAACGGATCATGCTCTCATTCATGTGTGTTCAGCTAGGTAGACTGACAAGATACATAAATCAGCTTTAACGAATATCATCCCCATAACATAGAAAAGTACCCTAAAAAGATGCTATTACATAGAAAATGAGATTAAGTTTATGGTAAAATTAAACACAAATAAATACCAAGACACTTTGTAATTATATTCCAAAGAAAAACTAATTATGATCTGACTAGATATAACTGATTTTTATAAAACTTTATCAGGAAATCTGCTTTAAAAATGGATTATGTTAATGATGAACCTTGTCTTAGGTATATATTGTACTAGTCAACAATAGCTGATTATTTTATCTGATACTTGTATAAATAATAGGAGATATTTTGGACACATTTTAATAAAAATGGATAATCACTTAAAAATGTTGAGACTCTAACTGTAAAAGACTGTCAAGCAGATGCCTATTTAAAAACTTGACTAATCAAAATCAGATGTCTTAAGACTAATTTTGTGGTAAGTAATAAAAACAGTGATTGTTATTAGAGCAGCAGGTGGTGACTAGGGAGCTAGCTGCACATGCGCGTCTAGTTCCGATAGTGACCTGTTTCCCACTGGGGTCCCACAGGCCGTGCTGATTTGTTCACTGAGCTGTGCTCTCTGAACAGGCAGTTTCCCTCATGTTTACTAAACTTCCCTGAAATCCTAAGAGAACATGTCTTCAAAACTGGAAAATGTATTTCTATACAAGTTTTGAAACCACAAATAAGGCTGAGATATAAACAAATTAGGAGTTAAAAAAAAAGGCCACAAATGCAACTACTTCTAACCATGAAAAAACAAAAACAAAACACCATGCTAGTTTGCATCCATATGCATGAAGGACTTCTGTCTTCAGTTTCCCTGTAATGTGTTTATCAGATTTTGGTATTAGAGTAGTTTTAGCACCATAACGTGCCCTCTGAAATGTTCTTTCTTTTTAGTTTTCTCAGACTTTGTTTAGAATTGTTAAAATTTCTTACCTACTTGATAGAATTACACACATGCACACACAATTTAATGAGTTAGAGAGACCTTATCTCAAAATGAAATAAACAAAAATAAAGGGCTGGGTATGCAACTCAGTTCAAGTCTCGGTTCTTGATCTTGATTAAAAAATTGTGGGAGGCTGATTTTTTGTGAGATGTTTTCCACCACAAATTTCATTTTAAAATAGACATTGCCCATTTCTGCTATTTCTTGAATGATGATGGATAAACGAATGATTTCTTTCCCTCCGTTTGTTGTTTATTGATATAAAGCTATTCATGAATAATTTTAATTTGCTTCTATTTTTTCTAGTGTAGTAATAGAAAAGTGGGTCCTATTGAGACTTTTTTCTACTAGAATATTCTACTAAGTACTGCTTTAACTGCATTCCACAATTTTACTCAATTTAATATATATTTCAAATATTTATCCTTTTTTGAACAATGGGTTACTTAGATATGTTAATTTCTAAATATTTGAGCCTTCTTAAAATACTTGTTTTATTTATTCTAATTTGATCTCATATGTTTCTAGGAATTTACCATTTCCTTTAGGTAATCCAGTTTGTTAAGATTTTTCTTACTTCTTAGGCATCTATTATAATGACCCCACTTTCATTTCTGATTTTTTTTAGTTTTCTTTCTGTGTTTCTTAATCTAGTCGATTTTGTTTATTTTTTCAAAGAATTAACTCCTGTTGTTGACCTTTGCCTGACAATTTTTGTTCTTTCTGTGATCTATTTTATTTTCTTCTTTTTGTTAACTTTGAGTTTAGTTTGATCTTCTTTTTCTAGCTCCTTGTGGCATAATATTAAATTCTATTTGAAATCTCAGTCTTTTTGGAATGTATGCAAATGTAAAAGTTTAAAATGCTATAAACTTCCTTCTTGCAACTGCTTTCGTTGCACCTCCTAGGTTTTAAAATTTTGTGCTTCTATTGCTGTTTGTTTCAGATGTTTATTAATTTCTCTTCTGATATCTTTTAGTACTCATTGGGCATTCAAGAGTATATTATTAAATTTCAACATATTCTTGAATTCATCAAGATTTCTCCTGTTAATGATTTCTAGTTTCACAACACTGACAGATATCTTTAATCCTTTTGCATTTGTTAACACTTTTTTGTTTTATGGCTTAACAAAAAGTTTTTTTCTGGAGAACAGTCCATGTACACTAGAGAAGACTGCATATGAAGCTACTGTTATACAGAAAGTTTTAAACATGTGTTTTAGGGCCACTTATTTTAAAGTACAGTTCCAATCCAGTATTCCCACAATGATTTTTCTGTCTAGTGGTTTATGCATGGTTGAAAATAAGGTATTACAGTTCCCCACAGTTATTATATTGTTATCTACATCTTGTTTATGTCTATTAATATTCTCTTTCCATACTTTGGTTCTCCACTGGATCCATATTCTCCTTAATACATTAACCTGCTTATCATCAGATACAGCTTTCTTTCTCTTTTGTTGTAACAGCTTTTGACTTGAAGTTTATTTTATCTAAGTATGGCCACCTCTGATCTCTGTTGTTTACTATTTTTTTTAGTATACTTTTGCAGTACATAATAATTACATGTATCTTTGGAAGTCAGTAAGTGTATATAAATGCATCTTAGTTCTTTTTTGTCTTTTTGTTACTATTTTTTTGAATATTTTCTACTATCCCTTTTATTACTGATAACTAAGGACTTACTTCTGCCATTATCTTGTTTTCTAGTTGATCTAAATTATTTCTCCCTTTCTGCTACCTCTTGTTTACTTCTGTGATTTGGTGATCTTCTGTAGTATGGAGCTTTAACTGCTTTTGTGTTCTCATTTGTGTATCTGCTGTATTTTTTCTCTGTTGTTATCTTGAGGATTACATTAAAAACTTTATAGTAGACTATTTTCAGCTGGTAAGAATTTAACTTTGGTCACATACAAATACTCCAGAACCCCTCTCCACAATTTATATTTTTGTTTCCACAATTTATATTTTTATATTGCGTATTCCTTAAGAGAATACATGGTAGCTATAGCTATTGTTTACCATTTTGGCTTTTAACATTAACATCATAGATTTAAAGTAACAGTACCAATGTATTGCTTAATTTGTTCTATGAGTTTATCTTCGTATGTTTCCATAGTAGCAATTATCCTTTCACCTCCACTCAAACCTGAGGACTTTCTGTGAATTCTGTCTACAGGTAATGAATTCCTTTGGCTTTTGCCTGCTTGAAAAAGGCTTTATTTCCCCACTTCTGAAGGTTGTCTTTCTGGGTATACTATTCTAGCTGACAGTGTTTTGTCTCCTCTCCTCATCCACCAAGGACTTTGATATCACTCTGTTTACTCTTGCAGGTTTCTGTGGAGATGTCCCTGGATCATCTACTGGAATTCCTTTAGCTGACTCAACATTTTTCTCCTGCTGCTTGTAGAATATTGTCTTTGCCTTTGACTGCATTAGTTTGATTAGAATGTGGCTTTTACAGACTCACTTTGTGCTGAAAATCTGTGGAGACTTTAGCAGCTCATGAATCTGGACTTGGGACCATTTCATTAGTAAATCAGATTTCTGTGCTTCTCTATAAAAATCATCATGCAATTATTGGTTTGCTTACTAATGTACCATAATTGCCATAGATTTGCTTCAGTCTTTTTAATCCTTTTCTCACTGACTAGATTTCAAAAGACTTCTTCTGCTTTATCTGGCCTGCTGTTGAAGTGACCAGTTGTATATTTTACTTTTGCCATTGAATCAGATTTTTTGATTCTTCTTATACCTATATCTATATTTATTTTCTCATTAGATTATATAATTTTCTTTAGATCATATAATTTTCTTTAGATCATACAATTTTCTTGAATTGTCTAGCTGCATTCTCTTGTATCTCACTGAGTTTCCTTAAGATACTTATTTTAAGTTTGCTTTTTTAAATTGAATTCTTTATTGGTACAATTTATATATATCTCACAATCACACATAACATTGGGGAATTTGTACCAATATATAACACAGTTTGAGTTTGCTTTTTAAAAAATTCATGTTTCCATTTATTTAGGGCCAAGTACTGGGGAATTACTGTGTTCCTTTGGTGTGTTATGTTTCCTCCTTTTTCATGTTCCATCTGTTCTTGCATTGACATGGAGATCACTTTTTGGAATAGTGACCTCTTCCAATTTTCCAGCGTGGCTTTTGTAGAGAAAGACTTCCGCTTTGAAGATGGCTCTAAGGACTTTGTTTGGATAGGGCACACTGGCTCTGTTTCTAGGTGGGTACTTTTTCCCACTGTAATCACATCAGTCATGTCCATGGCTGTGTCTGTGATCTAGGCTGCAGCAGTTTGTGGTGGCAGAGAAAATAGGATTGTTGAAGTTCTTAGTGGCAAATGATTTGGGAATCCTTTTGGTCTTATTGTCCCACAGTGGGAGACTAAGTTAAGCAGGTCTGTCTTCATACTGGGTCTGACAAAAGGGCTTAAGCACAAAGGTTTTTTTAGCTATCGGGCCCAAGCAGAAGTTTCCAGAGGGTGGGGTGCTCGGTTGATTTGGGAGACAAGATGCTTTGAATGCAGGGTGGAGGCAGATGTGGTCTTGTTCTGTAATTCACGTTCAGCTTCTCCATTCCTGGGAATCAGAGCTACTCCTCTGGGCCTAGACCATGAATAGCTAGTGTGGGGTGCAGCAGTCTGAATGGGGGGAAATGGAGAATTTCCAAGCAGTTTATCCGGAGAGGGTCAGGAGCAGCAGCTTGGCAAGAGTGTGATGCTCTGCCATGGAGAACAGGATGCTGTGGTGAAGCCCCCCAGGAATGGAGCAATACCCTGGCTGGCACAGACAGCCCTCTCACAGTGGCTTTGGCCTCAAGGTGGTACAGTGCAGCTGCAACTTGGGTCATGGTGGAGACTGGCACAGTGTAGGTTCCTACACTGGAGTGATACAATTCCGCACACTTCAGACCACTCCCCAAACAGGACTCAGGGCCTGGGAGGCTGTAAGAATTGCCAGTATCAGGATCCAGGTAGTGAGTGAGGCTGCTGGGGTGTCTTTCTTACCTCTCCTCCATGGGCCATGGTCCTCCTGGTTCTGACCTGAACCTGCTGGAGAGACAGGATGGTATAGGCAGGATGCACATTCCCTTTTCTGAGCAGCCAACCTGAGATTCCGGGCTCCGTGGGATTTCTGCCCGTGCCTTGTACTCCAGCATTATCCGTTAGCCATTTTAGGAAAAATGCATTTTTTTAGTCATTGTTTTTGGTCCTTTTGGATGGAGGGAGGTGATAAATGTCAGGACTTCTGACATATGGTAAGGCATAGTTTTTGATCCAATGTGATAACCTATGTCTTTTGTTACATTTACATCATTGGCACTTAATGTGACCATTGATATAGTATATGTGCTGCCGAAGCGAGCACTGTGACCATTGATATAGGTGGTAGAATATGTGTCACCTTGTTATTTTTCTGTTTGACCCTTATGTTCCTTTCCCCATATTTGTCTGTCCCACTCTTTTTGCCTCTTACAGTTTTAATTAAGATTTTATATTATTCCATTCTATATTCTTTCTTAGTACATCAATGATATGTGTTTGCCTTTTTAGTAGTTGCTCTAGAATTTGTAGCATATATTTATAATTAATCCAAATCTACTTTCATATAACACAATGCCACTTTATATAGAGAGTGAATATTTCAAGATAAAAAATCCTAATTCCCTCCTCCTACTTCTTATGCCATTATTGCAATTTACATAACGCAAACATGTTTATTTATATGCAGCAAGTCCTTGACTTAAAAATAAGTTCTGCTCCAAGAGAACTCTTGTTAAATCATACTTGTTTATTACTCTGACAAACTGAGTTTTACACAACTTTGACACAGATACACTGTGTACAATGCTATGTGCTTCGTAGCATCCTCGCCACTTCACCACTGCTTTTCCTCTTGCTTCCAGACCCTCTGGGCTCAGACTGAGCACTGTACTATTGCACACTATCACGCTACACAGTAAGCACACAGTAAAACAGCTGTGACAGGCAGACAGATGAACTACTTCCATTTTTTTTTTTTTTTTTTTTGAGACAGGGTCTCGCTTTGTAGTTCAGGCTGGCTCTGAGCTCACTATGGAGCCCAGGCAAGCCTCAAACTCAGCAATCCTCCTGTCTCTGCCTCCCGAGTGCTGGGATGACAGGCGTGAGCCACCATGACCGGCACTGTGGTATGTGGTATTGATTGCTGGTGGGCATGAGTCACCATGCCCAGCATTGTGTGTGGTCACCGGGGATTGAACTCAGGACCTTGCGCTTGCGAGTCAGGCGCCGGAACCACTGAGCTAACCCTCCAGCCCTTCCAAGATTTTTTTACATCTACTTAATTTGAGGTCTCTTCCTATCTGTGCACGTTTGTAACCCAGATGTTCATAAGTTGGGAACTTACTATATGCTGCAAATATAACAAAATATATTCTTGACTTTATTTTGTACAAACTGTTAAAGCATCAGGTTAAATAAAAGCTAAACTTTTATTTTACCTTAGTTACTTATTCTTTGAGGTTCTGCCTTTGTATAGATTCAAGTTTCTGATCTACATAATTTTTCTTTCTATCTGACAAACTTCTTTTATCATTTATTGTAGCCAATTATTTGCAACCAATTTTTGCAAACAATTCTCCCAATTTTTTATTTCAATAAAAGGTTATCTCTTCATCTTTGAAAGATCATTTCACGAGATATAGAATTCTAAGTTTGCTGTTTTCTTCTTTCAAAACTTCAAGTATTTCACTTCACTCTGTTCTTTCTTGCATGGCTCCTGAAAAAAAGTCTTATGGCCGGGAGTGGTGGCTCACACCTGTAATCCCAGCACTCGGGAGGCAGAGACAGGCGGATTGCTGAGTTCGAGGCTTGCCTGGACTACATAGTGAGCTTGGGGCCAGCCTGAACTACAAAGTGAGACCCTGTTTCAAAAAAAGAAAAAAAAGTCTTATGCACTTCTCTGGTCTTTTATAGTTAATCTAATTGTTTTCCCTCTGACTTCTTTCAGAAAATTTGTTTTATCTTCAACTTTTGAAGTTTGATTATGATAAGCTTAGTTGTCATTGCTGTTTGGCATTTATCCTGTTCAGTGTTCTCTGAGCTTTTTAGAGCTACAAGGTGACATCTGAAAATTTGGGAAAATCTATAGTTAATAATTTCAAGTATCCTGTTTGTTTCCCGTATTTCTTCAATTATACATGCTACGGTTTTTATCGTGTTTAGTTGTCCCAGAGTGCTTAGAGGTTTTCTCGTTGTTTTTCATTTGCTGAAATTGCTTTTTGATTTATCATCAACCTTACAGTCTTACCTAATTTGCTGAGATGATAGAATGCATTCTGTGTTTTTGTTAGAATGTTGATATCTAGCACTACTTTTTGATCCTTTCTTTAAATTTATAGTCACCTTGCCTCCTCTTTTTTTAAAATTTCTTTCTCTCTCTTTATTTTAATCTATTGTCATATATTGCCTACATTTATATTAGTAACCCTTAGCCAATCAATTACAGGTTGAAAAACTATGACATCTCTACCAATATATAACCCTGATTCTAATGCTTATTAAGTCTCTCCAAACTTTTGTTGTTGTTGTTTGTTTTCCTCTCCTTATGCATTGCAATTTTTTTTTTTTTTTGAGACAGGGTCTCGCTTTGTAGTTCAGGCTGGCTCTGAGCTCACTACGTAGCCCAGGCAAGTTTTGAACTCAGCAATCCACCTGTCTCTGCCTCCTGAGTACTGGGATTACAGGCATGAGCCACCACGCCCGGCATTGTGGTATGTGGTACTGATTGTTGGTGGGCGTGAGTCTCCACACCCAGTATTGTATGTGGTTACCAGGATCGAACTCAGGACCTTGCTCTTGCAAGGCAGGCACCAGAACCACTGAGCTAAACCTCCAGGCCCCCTTGCAATTTTTTAATATATTTTATGTGAAATTTTAAAATATAGTATACTTGCAAATTTTTTAGTGTATTTTATTCTCATTGCTGGAACCAAACAGATTAAAAGGGAGAGGTTTGACTCTCAGTTTCAAGGAGTTTAGTCCATTGTCAGCAAGCTCTAAGGCAGAAATATATGGCAAAGGGGCCTGGAAAACAAAAATTGCTCATTTGTTCAAGGCAAAAGTAGAGCTCAGAGGAGGAGCCAGTGTTAGGCTCTCCAAAGGCACACCCCACTGGCCACTGCGACGGGCCCCAGCTCCTAAAAGCTCTTGCAGTTATGATCATCAGTGTTGATTCCCTGAGGAGTAGAGTGTTCCCATTATCAGATCACTAAGCCTGGAGCCTCTTAGTCCAGGCAAATTGATAAGATTAACTGAGAAAAATGGGAGATATGATATACAAGTTGAAAAGGACTGTGACAGTTAAACCTTTAGTAATAAGAAGATAAGGTATGAGAGAAAGGAAGATGTTTAGCAGTCTAACAGGCAGATCTTTTACAGTCTATTTTTTTTTTTTGCTTTTTTTTTTTTTTTGAGACAGGGTCTCGCTTTGTAATTCAGGCTGGCCCTGAGCTCACTATGGTGCCCAGGCAAGCCGCCGCAAACTCAGCAATCCTCCTGTCTCTGCCTCCCGTGTGCTGGTACAGAGTCTATTTTTTAAACAAACAGAACTTCATTCACAAGTGACTCTGAGGTCCTCTTTCCCCACTTATGTTAGACAAAATGATTAGAAGGACCAGAAACTGAGTGTGGCATCCAGATATAGAAGGCTAGAATCACTTTATATGTTTTCTCTCCAAGTTCCATAAAGTGTATCAAAATCTTACAAAGTTGTGAAATTCTGAATCGACCCATTTCCTAATAAGAGCAGTGGTTTGCTCTGTGACCTTACCTCTCAGATAGACCTAAGTTGTGCGTTTTTTGGTTTATCTTTTTCAAACCTGTTCTTAGGGTAGAGTAATGACTTCTAAGTTCTTCACATGTCAGAACAGAAAGTAAGTAGAGTGTCCCAGTGCCGTGTTGAAAGGAAGCACATGCTGTTTGGCTTTCAGCTTATTGGCCAGATGCATTGGTCCATTCATTTGTACAAGAAAAACTGGTTGGGCACCTGCTGTTCATGCCGGGCATTTTTCTGCGATGTGGTTTTATGGCTACAAATTAGCTCACTTTATGTTGCTCCTATGAGAATTCATCTGCTGAGATACAAAAAAAGAGCTTATTCATATGTTTATTTTTGAAAATACATTCTTCTTTCATTTAGATTAAGGCAATGCCTGGTGGAATCCCTCAAATTATATGAATAAAAACAAATTTTGACAAGCTGTGCAGCTGAAAATGACAGCACTATTTTTAATAGGCTTAGGGAGGCATGAAGTAAACATCAGAATTATTACCCTGGTATCACTGCTAATTTAATGTGATAATGCTTATTATTGTTAGTACGTATTTTAACTGCTAGAAAATTATGCCTTTACTAGAACAGACAAGTCCTTGTAATGATTAACTGATACTGAGCCTATGCATTTTAAACAAGTCAATTTATCTTTAAACACACTGGTTGGCATCTTCATTATTTTTTCTTCATGTGTCTCACTTCCACTGGCTTTACCAGAAAGTGAAGCTGTTTTTGTTGTTGTTGTTGTTTAGGGATGTTATTCTCCTAAAGATTACAGTTCAGTGCTTTGCTAGTCTATTGCTTTTTGGTTCGTCTCAAATATTTAATTCTTAATTATAATTCTAAATTATATTTGAATTTAATTTGCTACCTTTTATTTTGACTATGCAGCATAATTTGGTGATGTTTTTTCAATTTTTCTGTCAGACTACTTTATATCGATTTTCCCTATTCTCCCTGAAATATCTAGAAAATTGATATTGATTGAAAAAAAGTGACTCACTCCAGTTAATACTGGAAATATGAGATCAGAGAGTCGTGGTCTTGAGTATTTAGAAACAGCATTCAGGACATTACGAGACACATCATGTAGTGCTTATGTGTAGCACACTGGGGCAAAGCTTATTGGGTTTGAGTCATTGTTTTTTGTAACTTTAAGATAGTGTCTATGTTTAGTTTTTTATACATGAAGAATAAGATTCATAGGAAAACTCATCCAATAAACTACTTTGGAGAATTAAATATATTTTTGTTATATGAGACACAGAGAAGCGTGACTGACATATAGTAAAAAATATGTAAATATTTATTATTATGTACTTTAAAGTAAATTTTCCCTTAATGATCTTTGAGATCTCTATCTTTTTTTTTTTTTTTTTTTTTGAGACAGGGTCTCGCTTTGTAGCCCAGGCAAGCCTTGAACTCAGCAATCCTCCTGTCTCTGCCTCCCGAGTGCTGGGATTACAGGCGTGAACCACCATGCCCAGCAAGATCTCTATCTTTATTTTAATTTATAGTACTAGCACAATTATTCTATGAGCCAAGACCCTTAACTGAAACATGATAGCTTCATTAAGAAAAAATAGCTTCCATTGAAAAAATAGAATGTATTTCAGAATTACTAGAGAAACTTTATAAATGTCATTAACACTTTCCGTCCAATTCAAGTGCAGGAATGAAGATTCAAGAAGTAGAAATGCAACTCTCATACAAGAAAGCTGTATTTTCTTGCAATTGTAAGGGATTCTATCTTCCCTTATCTCTGAGTAGTCAACACTAAGCTCATACTAAAGTGCTGACAGACTGGTTTTAAGAGTCTCCAGTGTCATGTGCTCCAGTGTTTTCTATGGGTCATTCTATTGCAGCATAAGTTCTCTGTGAGAACCTTAAAAATTTTTGTCATGG
>PVIC010020671.1:0-21847 GCA_004025085.1 Thryonomys swinderianus
CACCCTCTAGCTCATGGAATCCTATGGAAAGCTACCACTACCTTTCTTTGTCCTGCAGCCTCTGAAACTATTGAGATTTAACTTAACCCTTCCCAAAGAGGCCTCCTGGGAATAGGCTGAGGAGAAGTGGGAGCTATAATTCATTTCCTGTTTTCAGGATGTAGCCTGATGCGAATGCATAGTAATAACTGAGTCAATAGCAGAGGAAAGAATGAATGAAGGAAAACACTGTGCATTGATCTTTTTTTCCAGATCACTTCTTGGTGATATTGTTAGTTCAAGCAGTCCCTTGGGTGACAAATTTGCCCTTCTTTACAGGCCCAGCTGGGAAGGGCCATCTATCCTGCCTCCTATCTCCCATAAGGCTAGTTCTTTTAAGTTCTGCCCAAGGATAAAGGCTCTGGATGGGTTTTGAGCTTCAATCCGTGCTGAGTGTATATGTGTCCATTTTTCTTCCTAGGTTGGATCACGCTGTGTTTCAATATGGTGCCTGCACCATTATTCTATCCGTTGAAAAATAATGTGGTCATGTAAATGCTCTGAGGGAAGCCTGGCGTGACCAGTGACTCCAGCCTCTGCCAGAGTATCTGGAACAGAGTGCATGTTATAATGAAAGAGGCTACTTCAGTGGCCATAGTTACTTATTTTATTTGAAAAATGTGTCGGTCTTCTGAATGGCCTGTTTCTTCCCAGAAGAACAGAGTATAACAGAGTCAGTGGCATCGCCAAGTTTGGACAATTTCTTGGGGCCCTCATGTCGCAGATTTCGACCCATGTGAGAATCTCCAAGAAGTTAAAACGTTTATTTTCTATAACTTTTCTCTAGCTGCAGTTCCTTGGCTCTTTGTGCTTCTCCAATCAGAAGAATCTGAAGAATGAGCTGACGCTCTTAAGTCGAACGTTTTCTGATTGGTTTATAAAAATTAAGAAAGAAAATATGTAGTTTTAACAATTTAGCAATTCAGGTCCTTACATTCTGGAGCGCTAAGCCTTCCAGAGAGCTTGGAACTATTTCTGAGAATCTCGTGGGTCCACGCTCAGCTGTTTTCTGTGGTTTCACTTTCACTCCCAGCACGTGGGACTCCGTGGCTTCTGCTCTTCTTGCTGTGGCTGCTTCCACGTCCTCCTCTTTTTCACAGGTCATTCTGTCCTTCCCACCAGCCCTAACCTGTTTGCAACTTCAGGCATGGAGAACAGGACCCTGCATAGTTTTATCTCCTGGGACAGGGCTAGTTTCTGCTTTTCAGAGAGCAAAACTTGTGGTCCAACAGCTTTGGGATCCAGACACAATAGGGACAAGCAGTAATGTGTCTAACTTCGGAGAATGTAGACTTTGGCATAAAAGAAAGAAGTTCTCTTGGAGTCTCTCATGAGCGCTGCCGGGTATACTGGAAAAATTCCCACTCATTCTGGTTTTTCTTAGATCCTGAAACAAGAGGCCGCAGGATCAGTTAGGGATCCAGTGAGTGCTGTAGGGATGAAAGAGGGAATGACTTTGGGAACCTTCCAAACAGGGATTATACCTCCAAGTAGCTCAACAAAGTGCTGGGTGGGTAAACAAAAAAACCTGGAAACAACCTCAGTTGGGGGGTTACAGGAGAGAGGGTTAAGAAATAGCGGTTCTCCTCATTGCAAATGGAAACATTTCTTGGGCTTTGAGTTCAGACCTCAATGGGAAATTCACTATCAGAACTTGAAAATAAAATGGTAAGTAACCAAATGTTAGTTTCTGAATCTGTAGAATGGGAATAATAGTTAATTATTTTTCTTTTTAAGAATTTACTTTTAATTGGGAGAAGGTATAAATAAGTAATAACACCATTTTAACCATTCTTAAGAAAACAGTTTGGAGGCATTAAGTGCATCTACATTGTGAGGCCACCACCTCCAGGAACTCTTCAAGACCTTGAAAGTGAAATTCTGTACCTGTGAAACAGTCCCTATTCCTTTCCCTTCCCCTAGGTCTCAGCAGCCATTAATTCACTTTGATTTCTATGAATTTGACTACTCTAGGTACCTTGTGCGAGGAGACTCAGACAGTACTGGTCTTTGTACTTAGGCAGTTTCACCCAGGTTCTGGGTCCCAGGGCTCGTTCATGTCCCATCTGTCAGAATTTTTGTCCATTGTAAAGGTTAATTTTCCACCTTATGTACAACCAACCATTTAGCCTTTTATCATATCAGGAGATAAGTGAGATGCTTTTACCTTTTGGCACTTGTGAATAATGCTCTCAGCATAGGTGCCTTGGTATCTTTTTTTGTTTGTTTGTTTTTTGAGATGGTCTGGCTTTGTAGTTCAGGCTGGCCCTCAGCTCACTATGTAGCCCAGGCAAGCCTGGAACTCAGCAATCCTCCTGCCTCTGCCTTACCACGCCCAGCACTGTGGTATGTGGTATCGATTGCTGGTGGGCGTGAGTCACCACGCCCAGCACTGTATGTGGTTACCGGGGATTGAACTCAGGACCTTGGGTTTGTGAGGCAGGCAGGGAACCACTGAGCTAAATCTCCAGCCCCCCCCTTGGTATCTGAGATCTGTCTGTGTGCCACTTTGTTAGTGCTGCTGCTGCCAAAGTAGAGTACCTTAGACTGGGCAGCCTAGACAACAAGAATTTCCGTCCTTACAGTCCTAGAGGTGGGGAATCTGAGATCCAGGTGTTACAAAGGTTAGTTTCTTCTAAGGCTTCTGCCCTTGGGTCGTACATAGCTTCATTCTTGCATCCCTTTTAAAAGGCACAAGTCCCCGTCCTATCACCTAACTCTGTATTTGGGAGCCCATGTTCAAATTTCTTCTGATAAGGACATAATGAATTAGAACCCATCCAAATGGCCACAGTTTAAGTTAACAACCTCTTTAAAGACATATACCCAAGTACAGTGCCATTCTGATATACCGAGCATTATGACTTCAACATATGAATTTCATGGGGAAACCATTTGAACCATAGCAGCATTTTTAGTTCTTTTGGGTATATCTTCAGAGATGGAACTGTTGGATTGTATGGTCATGATGCTTTCAGTTTTTGAAGGAAACAGTTAACTTGG
This sequence comes from Thryonomys swinderianus, assembly GCA_004025085.1. NCBI lineage: Eukaryota > Metazoa > Chordata > Mammalia > Rodentia > Thryonomyidae > Thryonomys > Thryonomys swinderianus. Next base: position 3,043 of record PVIC010020671.1, read on the forward strand.
AAGAGTGTGTTCTAAATACGTATAAAAGTCTAAGTTCATGGCTGTCTTCAATGCTGAATTCCAATAATTATATGAACTCTAAAGTTCGCTACTCTGATGCTGAATTGCTTAACTGAGTACAGGGCAATGAAACAACTTGAGTCTCCCAAGTTTCTAGTCTCAAGTCTCAAGTGTTTAGACTTGGGACCTAGATTCTTGCAGTATGTGGAGTCTTGTTTTCTGTGGCTCCGATACATCTTTTGCTGTATCTTTTGCATTGAGGTACATTCTCAGCTGTTAAAAAATAATTTAAAAAAAATTTAGTGGCAGAATCTTGCCATGTTGCTACCTTGCCCGGGTTTGGATTGTCAGATTCGTCACCTGTAACTTCTTTCTAATCCTTTATGTACTGGTCTAATATTTACCAGTATTTTCACATGTTTATGCCCTTTCACTGTGTTCTTGTTTTCTAAATTTAGTGGATAATTTAGTGTCATATATGCCACTGGGGAGAATGTAAAATGGAATAGCTGCTTTGGAAAACAACAGAAGAGTTTCCTGAAAAGGTAAATGTAGAGTTACTGTTGGAAGCAGCAGTTCTCTGCTACATATATTGGTACTTAAGAGAACTGAAAAAATCTGTCCACACAAAAACTTATACATTAATATACATAGCAGCACTATTCTAAATACCCAAGCAGTGCAAGCAATACAGATATCCATCAGCTGATGAAGAGAAATAAAACTCAGCATGTCCATATGATAGATTCTCAGAGCAGTGAGGAAAGGAGGAGGACTTGGTGCGTGCCAGGACGTGAATGGACCTTGAAAACCTGAGGCGAAGTTGGATGTGGTGGCAAACACCTGTGATATCCGGAATGAGGGAGGCTGAGGCAAGAGAAACACAAAATTGAGTCCAGTCTGGGCAAGTGTGTGAGACCCCATTTCAAAATAAAGAAGAAAATTTAAAAGTGCTGGAAAGTAGCTCAGTAGTAGAGGAGCCCCGTCCGTGTTTGATCCCTAGTACTATTTAAAACAAAAAAGATGCATACTGTAAGGAGCTGTTCATAAAAGCATACATACTCTATGAATATTGACAGTAAGCAAATCGAGAGAGACAGGAAGCTAACTGGTCTTTGTCTGAGGCTACAAGGAGGAGAAAAGTTGGAGGGAGATGGGAACTGACTGGTAATAGGGAATTAACTTTACGGGTGATTAAAGTGTTCTCAAATTGGGAGGATGTTTCCACAGCTCTGTACATATTCTCAGAACATTGAATTGTCTTCTAATGAAGTATCTTAATAAGATTTGGAATGCAGATGTACTGTCATGAGGTATATTTTAAGCCCCAGCGTTCCACCTCCAAGATTAGGGAATAAATCCTTTAGTAGCAAACTTGCTAAGATTTCTAGATGAGTGAGATAGATCCCATATTCCTACGTGACCACAACAAATGAACTATGGACCATTTTTGAGCTGGGGATCACTTTGTTCCCAGGTTTTAAAATGATCACATTTGCGGTGCTGGAGATGTAGCTCTATGGCACCGTGCCTACTTTGCAAACCCAAGGTCATGAGTTCAATTCCTAGTACTGCTTCCCCCTGGAGAAAAAAAAAAAAATAAAAGAAAGAAAAAAGAAAAAAAGAAAAGAAAAAAATACATTTGAACAGAGGAGAGTCAGAAAAAATGAACTTTTAGAACATACCTACTTTCTGTCCTTACAAAGTTTGGTTGCCCTTATGTTTCTCTTATAAGATTAGCTACTTCTTCAGAAGCCTGTGAACGGTGGGAGTAGCCGGTACATGGGAACTCTTTTGCTGCCTGTCCTGTCTCTAATGTTCCTTGGCCTCAGGTTTTGTAGGACCCTGTGGGAAATCTTGGCAGGACACCGTGTTACACATCCATACTCAGAGCCTCTCTCCCCATCCCTTCATGTCAGATTTTCTCTCTGCTGTCATCCTTTCTGCCCTTTCCCCGTCTTGTCTAAGGACTCCTTCCTGTGAGTTGCCTCTCCTCTGTCCTCTCCATACCATGGTGTCTGCTGGCATCCCGCATCTCTTCACTTCTGTGGATTTCCCTGGCCCCTTGTGGTCCCTTGGCCCAGTGGCTTCTTTTCTTGGTTGGACAATCCCTTAAGTTTCTCATCACAAAAAAATGTAGTAACAAATGTGCAAAAACTTAAGCATCAAAACTTTCCTTTGAGTGTCATTTGTTTCTCAATATACCATGCTTTGTTATTTCTCGCAGTTATCTTTGATTTTTTATTTATGTGAACTGTTGAGGAAGAGGCTGGGCTTGCAAAGTAAAGAACTTAGTGCTAGATAGAGTTAACTCTAGAATACCTCGAGGTATTCAGCATGTGGAGGAGAAAGGAGAGGCCAGAGCAGGGGAGAAGTTTCTCAGTTGTTTTTTCCAGTGTTGTGCTAGGAGCCCAGCAACCAGGAGACATTCTAGCTACAGGGCTGGATGTAACAAGTATTATTTGATGAAAGGCCTAATTTATTTACTTGCTTATTTAATTTTTGAAGGCACCGGAGAATGGGGCAATTTCTTGGACAGAAAATACTGCCTTCCTGAGAAAATGCCCCAAGAGAGCCATGGTAGTGTGTATTTTATTTGAATGTTAAAGTTTCTCCCAAGAAGCCAAACTTGAGAGTCTCAGTGTCCCCAAGTGTTTAGTCTAGCCTGGGACTCTTAAGTCCTGCAATAAGAAAGGACAAACAACAGGTTGAGATACCATCAGGCAAGGTGATCCGTAAAGCCACTAATGGACTAAGAGCCCTATTCTTGGACATTGCTGGGGTCATCACCAAACATGGAATAAGCACCCCTAAGACAGAATCTTGCAAACAGGGGCCATTGTCACAAGTTTTCAGAGTCACTTGACTATTACCCTCTTGCTAAGCTAATTCATACCTGGCAGGGGACAGGTCTTTAAAATTTATTATGAACTCCTTTAAGGGAAAGGTGTTAGTGTCTAAACATGCCACAGAGTTACTGAAGCACAGAACACTTTACAAAGCCAGTGTAGCACTCCTCTGTTATACCAGAAAATCAGTTAGTGAAATAATTAGCTATTTGGTTGGCCAATTGCATGTTTTCCATTTTAGCATCAGGGGAACTGAAGTTGAGCAAAGCTATGGCAATGTAGCTTTCTGACTGAGTCGAGTGACCTCCGGTAGTGTTGGTCATGCGGTAAATAGTTGTGGTAAACAGCTCCATGTCTTGCACATGTTATCAAGAGAAGCCTGGTCATCTGAGTAGGAACCCTGTACAGTGGGTTGAATCTAGGACGTTTTCCTTTGGATCCCAGAATTTATATATAGCTCTGACACAATTCGACAATAATCCTTCCACAAGGCAGTGGAAATAGACTCGCGATGAGGAGCACTTTGAGTCGAAGGGCTAACTGCATTGTGTGGTATGGGAAAGCAGACTGCTCGCGCCTCTGCAGAGCTCCTCTGGACAAGCTCCTCGAAACAGCACTCCGTGCAGCGTTGTGATCATTAATTCAGGCAAAATGCTGAAGGCTATTTTAAATATGATAAATACTCAATAAATTCCAGTTGTCCTTATTTTTCTGGTCTTGTTAATCAAGAAAAAGAACTTTCTGGCATTCATTTATCAAATACGTATGAGGTGTGATGAAAATATATGCTGAGTGTATCATTTTTAAAAATGATTACAGTAAAAGACCCTCCTTGCAGAATATTTCTCCTCATTTCAAACACACATATCCCATTATGTTTGCTACTTTCTGAAGCAATTCTGGAAGTTCTCCTTCCTGAGTGTCTTTTTAACCAAAAACATGGGGAAGGCTGCTAACAAGTGATGTCTAACAGATGGGTTCACCCACTTATCCACTGGGTCTGACCCTGTGTGACTGGGCTCTTTCCCAAAGTCAGATGACGATGAAGGGTCAGCATTTTGAGTGGCTTCGGAACGTTGAGGGAGCCACAACCGTACAAGCAAAGGTACTTGCAGAAGAAGACTTTGCAGAACTGCCCCAGAAAATGGCAAGAACAGTGGGAAAAGTACGTTCCACATGAAGGGGAATATTTTGAGGAAGGTGCATGGTGACATGTCTTTTACTCTGATACTTTTACAGTATTTAAATGTTCACCGTATCATTTGTTCTTACCTCATATTTATCTAGCATTGCTGCATACAGTGTTTGGCTCTTTGTATCCCACCAGAGTAGATACTAGTGCGCTTACCTGGCCACAGCAGTGAGCACTTGCCTTAGCCTTTTTTCTTGCTCTTCAATGACAAATACCACAAGAATTTCCATGAGTAACATTCAGTTGAAATTGATCCAATAAAAATCTACACTGGAAATCAAACCTTATGAAATGAGTATATCCAAGGGTCATGATAAGTGATCTTCTGGTATTTTTGATTATCCATTGAAACCAGAATCTCTCCCTCTGTCCCTCCCTCTGTCCCTCCCTCTCCCTCTCCCTCTCTCTCTCTCCCTCATGCTTGCAAGCAGGCACCAGAACCACTGAGCTAAATCCCTGGCCTCTCTGTGATTGAGAACTTTTATATTTTTCTTGTGCGCAGTTTTGGAGATAAACAGACTTACATGTTTCAAGGTGACTGCCTGAAACAATTATGTCTTATTTTCTAAGACGAGGACACTACTCTTCTCTTGACACTCTGAATTATGACCACACTTAAAGCAATATTTTTTAATGGGAGAGTTGGCAATTAATTCAGGTGAAAAAGTGAGGGCTTTACTGTTCCTATGGGACTGTGGAATTTTCCTTTTTTTTTTAAAATGGTACATTTTATTGGTACATTATATATATACACATCCCAAACACACTCCACATTGAGAATTTGTACCAGTATATGACGTAACTTAATTCTCATTTTTCCCCTTCCCCAGGACTGTGGAATTTTCTTGGTAAAGGTTATATGACAATTAGAAATAGTACTGAACTATTAGTACATCGATATAAACAAAGTACTTTGAAAATAAATTGGTTTTATAGACTAGCTTTCTCTTTTCAGAAAATCTCATATTTAAATATTGTGGTTTCCTTGAAGTTGTTTGTTGGTCTTTGCTTTTTAAACTGAACATCATGAACCTCTAACTAAAAATGTCACTTGTGAGAGATGGGCTAGACCAGGAAAATATGTAGTAGAATGAAAGCCAAAGGCCACTGCGGCCTTTTGTCAGGCTGTGCTATGCAAAACAGAAGTCTCAACAATGTCTGGCTCCTGTCGAGAAAGGTGACCAGATATTGCAGAAACAACCATGAAAGCAAAGGATTAGACTGAGGTTTTCTAGGTTGGAGACTTGGAGTTTCAGGGCAAAGAATCCTGCCATACTTTTTGAGACTGCTTTGCCTGTGGCTTCTCTACTGTCTTGATTTTATTGTCAGGAACCACACCACATTTCAGAATGTGCCCCAGGCCTGGGGAAAGGACAATATTTCCTCCTCCTATTTTTCCTTCCTATTTGGCACTGGGTTAGAAAACTGTACAGGGGTCAGCATCTTTTTTTGCTTCAGAAAAGATTAGTGGGGGGGAGGCGGAGGGTTAGCTTAGTGGTTCCAGCACCTGCCTTGCAAGCTCAAGGTCCTGAGTTCGATCTCCAGTAACTGCATACAATGCTGGGTATGGAGACTCATGCCCACCAGCAATCAATACCACATACCACAGTGCCAGGTGGGGTGGCTCACGCCTGTAATCCCAGCACTCGGGAGGCAGAGGCAGGAGGATTGCTGAGTTCAAGGCTTGCCTGGGCTCCATAGTGAATTCAGGGCCAGACTGAACTACAAAGAGAGACCCTGTCTCAAAAAAAAAAAAAAAAGATTAGCGGGATTAGCAGGTGATATTAGGACAGGATCTAGTCACTGTTGAAGTGGAAAGCATGCCCTGCCTTGTAGAAATGCCCAGGCTGTAGGTGAATGTCAAAATTTAAGCTTTTGTCTAACAAGAATAATAGAAATGAAAACCTGGGTATGACTTTGTGTGTGTTGCAATACTGACTACAGAAGGGACAGTATGCTGTTTGACAAATAAACTGATAATGACCTAGTATAAAAATAGGAAAATAACTCAAATGGGTAGCTCTTGGAAAAATGATGGTGTCAGTGGATATTAAAAAACACTGAGGGCCAGAGATTTAACTCAGTGGTTCCTGCGCCTGTTTCACACGTGCAAGGTCCTGAGTTCGATCCCTGGTAACCACATACAATGCTGAGTGTGGTGACTCACGCCCACCAGCAATCAATACCACATACCACAGTGCTGGGTGTGGTGGCTCATGCCTGTGATCCCAGCACTTGGGAGCCAGAGGCAGGAGGATTGCTGAGTTTCAGGCTTGCCTGGACTACATAGTGAGCTCAGGGCCAGCCTGAACTACAAAGCAAGACCCTGTCTCAAAAAAATCCCCAAAAAACAAAAAACAAAGAAACACTGAGCTCAATTAAATATCTTTAAAATGTGATAAAAAATAAGGAGGCATGAACTTTTTATCTACCAAATTGGTAATTTTAAAATATTTTTAAAATATCAAGTATTCTTGAGGGATTATATATTTATTCATTTCCTCATTTTTTTTTTTTAATTACTGAGACAGGATCTCGCTTTGTAGTTAAGGCTGGCTCTCAGCTCATTATGTAGCCCAGGCAAGCCTTGAACTCAGCAATCCTCCTGCTTCTGCCTCCTGAGTGCTGGGATTACAGGTGTGAGCCACCACAGTGCTGGCACTGTGGTATGTGGTATTGATTGCTGATGGGCATGAGTCACCACGCCCAGCATTGTATGTGGTTACTGGGATCGAACTCAGGTCCTTGTGCTTGTGAGGCAGGCACCTGAACCACTGAGCTAAATCTCCGGCCCATCCTCTTTTTTCTAATAAGAAGTTAAACTAGCTTTCTAGACTGCATACAGTTCAGTATTTTGACACAAATTTAAAGCAAATAAGACTACCTATGAATAGTTTTGCCAAACAGAGACACTGATAATTATGAATTGGTCACAGTGGTGGACAGTTGTAGTCCTAGGACTCTGGGAATCTGAGGGAGAAGAGTTGCAAGTTTGAGCTCCATATGGACAGGTTTTAAACCTGTCTCAAAAAAAAAATAGATAAATACATAAAAATAAGGAAAGGGCTGGAGTTGTGGCTCAGCATGATGGCCTTGAGTTTAATCTCCTGTACTAGAATGATACAGACAGAAATTCAGATAGAGAGAGCTATAGCCACAGAGATAAGATAGAGATAAACAAAAGAGATAAGGTGGCAGGAAGAGAGAGAGATTGAAAAACTCATCAGCATAACATCAATCATAAGGCAGGAACTTGATTTCCATTCTGACTCAAATACACAGTAATTTAAAAATATCCAAGACTGGGCCGGAGGGTTAGCTCAGTGGTTCTGGCACCTGCCGCACAAGCGCAAGGACCTGAGTTCAATCCCCGGTAACCACATATAATGCTGGGCGTGGAGACATGCCCACCAATAATCAACCCCACATACCACAATGCCGGATGTGGTGGCTCATGCCTGTAGTCCCAGCACTCGGGAGGCAGAGACAAGAGGATTGCTGAGTTCGCGGCGGCTTGCCTGGGCACCATAGTGAGCTCAGGGCCAGCCTGAACTACAAAGCGAGACCCTGTCTCGAAAAGCAAAAAAAAATCTGAGACTGAGACTATCATTTTGAATACTAAGCAGATATTCATAATTTCTGTGTATGTAAGTATTATAATGGTTACTGTGATTATGTTTTAAAAAGAGCCAGTGTCTTTAGAAACATTTGGTAAAATGTTTATTAAAAAATGGTTTGATGTCTGGGGAAGTAGGTGGAATAAGAGGCAACAAGATTGGCCCTAGGTTGAAATATATTAAAGCTCAAAAATACATACAACAGGAACGATTAGAACTGTGTTGTGTACTTCTTCATATATTTAAAATGTTCCATGGTAAAATGCTGTTAAAAGAGTACAGGCATGAAACAACACACTCCAGAAATGGATATGAGTATGCTTTGCAGTTAGCCACACTTTTTCTAGCCAGTTACCCTATGCATGGAAACACGTAGTGCAACACTGTTCATCTTGGCCACAGGCAGGGATTGGTTAATTATTGCAGGAGAAGCCAACTCCTTCTGTAATGGATGAAGCACACTTTCTATGAGTCTTCACAAGGAGACTTTTATGTAAGATAATGAAAATTATCCTTCCAGAGTGTAACTGCAGATGCTTCTTTGTAACATATACCTTGATATGGTAAAATGCAGGTCAGTAAAAGAAAATAGAGTGTGTATAGGTCAGCTTTCCATCCCTGTAGCAAAACACCTGAGTCAATCAACTTATGAGGTCTAAAGGACAAAAGACTTACTTTGGCTCACAGTTTTAGAGGGTCAGTTCATGGTAGGTTGGCACCATATTTTCAGGTCTGTGGGGAGGCAGAACATCATGGTAGTGAAGGTACTAACTACCTCATGGAGGATGAGAAGCAGAGAGAGACAGAGACAGACAGAGACAGAGAAGACAGAGAGACAGAGAGAGAGAGAGGGAAAGAGAGAGAGACCTGGAGGTCACACTGTCCTCTTCAAGAGTATGTCTCCCAATTCCTTCCATTAAGTCCCATCTCCTAAACGTTCCACCTCTCACTGGCACCATCAACAAGGGACAGAGCCTTAATACATGAAGCTTTGTCAGACCTTTATGATCTAAGTCAACAAACTGGGAAAAAGGGAGAATAGACCTTAAGGGAGTAGCTTCCAAAAATTATTAGAGCTGAGCTTCTTGAGTATTTCTTTGTGGTTTCAATCTTCAAGCACCTGATTCAAAGTCCATGTCCCATCATTTTCCTTGGTTAGAGGAATGATGATCACAGTGCTACTAAAGTTGTAGTCTTTGGAGTTGGGTTGTAGATCAGTGTGAGAGCACTGGGAAACAAAACAAAACAAAACAAAACAATACAAAAGTAACCTTGAACCAGAGAGGAAAAAAAAGCAAAAATGCATCCCCCTAACTGTCTTAATACTGAGTGCTTTCTGTGATTCCATTGCTATTTAAAATTTTTGTATCAATAAATTTCAAACATATTCAAAAGTACACAATATTACATTAACTAGACATTTGATGATATATCTTTGTACCTCCCCAAATCATTTTTGGAACAAATCCTAGAATAATTTTATTTGCTTTGTAAACATTTCTGTATTTAATCTCTTAAAATATGTATTCTTTTCCAAAGGTACTGAAACTCAGGGTACGTTTTGGAAAGGTTTCACTCCTAAATTTCTTTGCCACTTCTTGCTGTATTTTTATTTTATAGTGGCGGTGATTTTAACATTACAACTGCATTTCCTTTAGATAAAGACTCCTGAATGGAGCTGCCCATGAATCAGGAAGCAGATGTGCACATAGACAGTGGGGATTCCCCGTCCGGTGACTGCTGGCCTCCTACCTTCTCACTGGCTCGAGCTAGAGGGCATGAGCTGTAATTTTAGGTGTTTTCAAGAGCAAATAGTCAACATCAACACACTTCAGCTTTCCCAAGTCTAAAAAGAGCTTGGGTCACATAAACCACGCAAAACCCTCCTGGGTGGTTTCATGTTTTTGAAAGTGGAGATATTTCCCAGTGAGCCCGGGGTGCTATTCCACCCATCCAAGTCCTCCTCCCTGGACAGGCCCAGAGAATCTGTGTCCTCCAGTACTTATTTATTCTCTCACAGTGTTCTTGCTCTGACTGCCTCCCCTCTTCTCTTGTGCTTGTTTCTTTTTCTAATTCACCTTTCTGTTTCTTTGTCCCTCCTAGATCTATACGTTTCTCTGCATCCACTTGAAACTTCTTTTATCTGCTTGAAATCTGACATATGTTTCTCCAGCATCTTACACTTCTTATCACATCTGAACTAAACGTCATTATCTGCCCTCTCCCCCCTCATCCACCCCCACTTCACCTGGCCTGTTTTTCTTCTTTCACTTAATTTTATCTGTGTGGAAAATTCTGGTGATGGTGACTGCTCCGGTTAGTATTATTCCTCTTCCTACTTAACTTCACTCCTCTATCCCTTTCTTCTTCACTGAGTTACTAGAGCTTATCGATTTTGTCTCTGCAGCTTTTAAGCAATTTATTTATCAGCCAAATCACTGTGGTCTCTGCCTCTTATTTCTTGGGTCTAGTGCTTGCTCTGTGAGGGGTGAGACACGGAATCAGGCTTTCTGGAACAGGCCATTTAAGTGAAAGTGCCGGACGGAAAAATGGGTTCAATTAATCATAGTAGGAAGAGAGGTTAGAGATAACGCCGTGGCCACATAGAGGAGGGCATTTGTCCTGCGTGGGGCCTTTGCTGAAGGTTTTACAGATAAGGATGTGCTTGAAGTTGACCAGGGAAAATAGGTAATAAAGACATTTCAGGGAAAATATGAGCAAAAGTTTGAAGACTGAGAATATGGCACGTGTAGATGGATTGATGCAAATGTTTGTGTTTCAAAACATCTGCAGATACTGAGTTAACTAATTTTATTCTATTCTCTTGTTTTGAACCTTACTGTGGCATGATGTTCTTCTCAAAAAATAGGGGACTGTTCATCTTAGTCTGAAACTAATATATAATCTATTAGTTATGTATGGGATTGCAGTTTTGGACTCCGACCTACCCTTTCAGGTTCCTTTCTGTTACCATATTTTACTTTATACAATGGAGACAACTCAGAATTCTTTGAACAGACTACTGTCTTTTCCCACAATTGGTAGCACACCCTTATTTTACCTAGAACCCTGCATGTTTTCTTTCTAAGTCCTGATGGACAGAATCTATCCCATTATTTTTTTGAAAAAAAAATTTTTTTTGAGACAGGGTCTCACTATAGAGTTGTGGCTAATCTAGAACTCTCTAGCTAGCCACAGGCTGGCCTTGAACTTGTGCTCCTTCTGTTTTAGCCTCCCTAGTACTGTGATTAGGCATATGCCACCATATCTAAGTTGAACTTTTTTTTTTAAATTTTGGAAGCATTAAAAATATAGTGCCATGAATCCTCTGATACTCTCAAATCCTACCATTTGTGCGATGGTGCGTACCTCACATGGCTGAGGCAGGAAGATTGCCTCATGTTCGAGGCCAGCCTGAGCTGAGCAACATTGTGAGTTTAAGGTCAGTCTCAACTATGTAGTGAGACCCCATCTCAAAAAACCAACCAAATAAATAAGCAACAACAAGAATGTTACTCACACCTCTTGTATTGCTTTGTGAGACTGCTTTCTTTCTTTTCTTTTATCCTTTCTTACTTTTTGTTTCTTTCCTTCTTTTTTGGGGGGAGTTTCCTTTTAGTGTGCTTTCAGGGTACATGCTTATAATATCCTCCACCTATACTCGCTGTTATCATAGCAATTGAGTTTTTCTATCTTCTGACTCTTTGAAGCAGTATTTGTATCCCAGTGACTTTTGTACCTTACAGTGTCTTACTTGGGCAACTGTTGGGAATTTCAGCTCAAAGACAGTGATAGCTCAGAATGGTTGAGAAATATTCAGCTACCACATATTCCTGATATCCAGGCACTGTGCAAAATCACTGCTGTCATGCAGCCTAAATTCTAGTGTGTGTGTGTGTGTGTATGTGGGGGGGTGGCTAGTGAGTAAGAACACAATAAATGCAACAATAAATGAGTACAACAGTGATAGAACAAAACAACGCTTGCATTTGGCTGACATGTCGCCAGAGAGCGCTGTGCGCGTGCCAAAGGTTCATCTGCACTGTTGTGGGAGGTGCTCCTTGAACTCAGAGTGGCTGTGGATTTTCAAATGAGCTTTTTAGCTTTTCTTCTCTACCCCTCATATGATTCCAAAGAAATTTGGCACACTGCTAGGCCTCTCCATGGTGGATCTGACCAATGGCTTTTGAGGACAGAGGAGCACATGTTCATTTACAGACAGCTATTTTAAAGCCGACTTTCTCTCTGAGTCCCTTCCTCTTCCCTGTCCCATTAGTCGTTTTGCATATGATCACTGCAACGGAATAACAGCTAATGGCATTTCTCTGCCAGCTTCGTTGCCAGCCAGCTACACTTGGAACTTGAGCCCCGATACAAGTAATAAAGAGAGGGCAGCCAAGGCCTTCAGGTTGCCAGTTACTTGGCTAGAAATCCCATTCATATTGGGAAACAGAATGTTTAAAATAAATCTGGCACAGGAAGTACCACGGTCCTTTCATGACGCTAGAGACCCTCTGGATCCTCCTGCTCGGTGGCCCTCAGCCAAGCTGCCAAATATGTGGGCATCAGCATGTCCTCAGGGTGCCACCTTCTGCCAGCCGCATGGGGCTCCTGTGCTGTTTGGCTCGGCTCTCCGGTCCAGGCTTCTACTTTATGTAACAAGGCACTTCAGAGCAGCCCTTTGTGCTCCCCCTCTGCCAGTGGGTGCTGGGCAAGACCTCTCTCGTAACCCATCCTTTTCCATCCAGTCAAAGCTAATGAACGTCTTGTGGCCCTGTAACGATTTTCTTTCTGGGCAAGCTCACCCCTGCCTCGCCGTTCTCTGCTGCTTCAAGCCAGGACTGTCGCAACCCAGCTTTACTTTAAGACGAATTTTCGCACATTTCCTTGTGCGTTGGAACCACACTCCTTTCAGAGGAAATGCATGGGTGTGACATGGGCTGATGTAATGTAGCACTGGCTGGCCGGGTCAGGCTAGCACGAACAGGCCAGGAAGACATAGGCTCCTGTTTCTGAGAAACTTGCTTGCTGCCGTGGGACATATTGTAGTGCCTATTTTCTGACTTCTTTTCACTTTTGTTTTACACTATCAGGAGAAAAGATCGCTTGACACAGTTAGCCACATAGCTTTATTGTTCACATTGTTTCTTCCCCTTAGTTATTATTATTATTTTTTAACTTAGTGTTCAGTGTTAGCATCAGGTGTTGGCAGCTCTCCTAGGGGGAGAGGGACTGCACAGCTGGACTCTGCGTATTGTTTTTCTTTCTTTTAAGAAATGAAAGAAGCATTTACAGGGAGGCTGGAGAACATTTTACCATCCAGAATTACTTTATAGATTTACTTCTCCAAGTGTGGTTAATGATAAATGTCCTGCCCGGGTGTCCAAATGGATCCAGGGCCCGTCTCCCCTCCCAAGTGGCAGTTTCCTGGGGAACAATGAACCCGCAGAGGTTTGCTGCAATTCGCACTGGCCCAGGAGGTGGAGTCTGGTCCTCTTGGTTTCTGTCAGCTGAAGTGTGTTGTGTGGTCTTTGGAAGGCAGGAAAGAATGACTTCTGTGGGGTTTTCTTTTGCTGGCTTTCCCTGCAGCCTTCAGAACTTCATCAGAGTCACTGGCTCTTTCCGAGACGGGCAAGTAAGTGAATTCTGGAAAGTTGCTGTGTATGTGTTTATGATTCCTGTTTGATTCGACCTCCGTTTTCCAGTGAGGGAGGGGTGCTTTTGAACAGCGCATCTCAGCTCGATTCTGTGTCTCCTGGCCCAGTCTTTTCCTGGTCTATGTCAGCAGCTTGCTAGACTTTGAAATGTTAGACTTAAGAAAAAGTCTGAAGCCTATGCAAATCTGTGATTGATAATATATATATATATATATATATATATATATACTCACATATATATTCACACACACATTTTTATATATATATATATATATATATATATATATATATATATATATATATATATATATATATATATATATATTCACATATATATACACACACACATTTTTATATATATATATATATATATATATATATATATATATATATATATATATGGCTACAGAAAAGGAGCTGGCAGTTTCACTAAGTAGGAGGCAGATTAAGGGAGGCATTGTGCCAGTGTTGGGCAGACTGGCTTGGTGTACAGGTGAAGCAGAGAGAGAACCGGGCACTTTCTGCCCTCACTTGGAGACTTTATAGTTGTTGTGTTCATTTATTCCTTCACTGTCTGTGCCAAAAAGTCTCTCTCTCTCTTTGTCTCTGATTTTCAGGATAGCTGTTTTGATGCTATTACTCATTACTTAATGTATTAAGGTTTTACAGAGGGGGTTTTCTCAATAAGTAGCCTTTTCTACTTCCATCTTATAAGAACCAAGTTAGAAATGAAGAAGAGAAAGAGGTAGTAGTTTAAGAGTAACTTCTGCTTTTGATTTGCTTAAGTCAACACAAGGGACTTTTTTTCACAGGAAAAGTCCATTTTGCTTTTAGTTTTGTTTTGTCCGAGAGGATGATAGGACTGTGTGAGTCAGACGACTTGAATTACCTGTTGTGTGCACTGGGCTGTGTGTAGTTATTTGAATGAGTGGAATATGTCCTTCATGTTTTTGTTGTACTGTCTCATTGGAGATAGTATCCCCTGACTTCCTGACTGAGGTCCCTGGATGAAACTTGTCCCAATGAGGCCATCTGTCTATTTGGGTTTTCATAATCAGATCAAGCACCTAGCAGAGTTGTTGGCATATAGTAAAACTCCGTGTTGTGGCAGTTGACATTGGATTGTGTTGAGCAGCTGAGTAAAATCTACTAAATGGTGCTATAGTCTCCAAGAACAGGAAAGTGACTGGTGAGTTTTAAATCTTATACAATGCACAGAGAGAAATGAGGAGAGATTTGAGAAAAGTTGTTTGGCTAAAGGTATTTCTAAAAGGCTTTCTCTGGCTTAGTTGATAAGTATATTTTCTTCTGGCTTTATGAAACTTGATATAATTGATCTAGATAGCAGATTTTGAAAGAATGGAAAGAAAAACTTAGTTACTCATTGTATTTGCTCTCATTGTTGATAACATGACACATTTTGCTTAGGAATTTCAGGTGATTTTTCTTAGTGACTTAGCAAGACCCCATCTCAAAATGAAAAGTGAATTTTAAGAAGGCTGGGATATAGGTCAGTGAATGCCCTGCACTGAGTGTCCAGGGAGCAGGAGGTAGAGGGGGAGAGGGAGGGAAAGGGGGAGGGGAGAAGGCAAGGAAGACCATATAGATTGCTTCCTCATAGGATGGTAATTAAGAGGTCTTTATGGTATCTTAGGGTTTTTCTTATTCATTGTCTGACTTGATTCTTACATCAGCCCAGGGAGGTGAGTACTGATGTAATTTCCCAGTTTTACAATGGAGGAAAGAGTCCGATGAATAGTCATTCTGGTCATCTCTCCATGAGGGCAGAAACTGCACATGTCATCCTTTCTACACTTTTACCATTCTGAAAACAAGACAAAACAAAACAAAACGGGTAAACAGCCTGTCTCTTGGGTGTCAAGAGTCCTGGACTGGATTATGACTAGGTTATTACTGGCTCTGTGATGTTGGTCAGGTCCCCAAAGTCTTCCCACATCACCTTCCTGCGAAGAGTGGACGTGCTTGAGTGTTTAAGTTTCTTAGCAGCTTTAGAATCTACCCAGGACTTCCACCAGGGCTCTGTCTGCTCAGAAATGCTGCTCACATCCAAGGCAGAGAAGAGGTTAGCAAAAGAGTAGCATTGTGGGGTTCCCGTCCAGTTCTCCTCTGGTTCCACTTGCTAAATGCAAGGACACACAGGTTCTATAAAGGGAGAAAAACCCCAGGTCCTGAAAAGACTGTTTTATGTTTTTGTTTTTCTTCCCAGTCTGGTTCCTGAGTTGGCATTTCTCAGTCTGTTCTTTTTTCATTCATCCATCCACAAAATTACTTGAGCCAAGTTCCCTTGTAGTTTCTCAGCTCATGGATGAGCAGTATTGCGTTACGTGCCCATCTCTCTGGGCCCCAAAGAAGTGGTAACCTCTGCCTGAACCCATCGTTACCTTAATCCATCTTGGAGCAGAACAATGAGAAGTAAATAGTACTCTAAACTGTATGTCTAAAAGCCCTCTCATAAGGTTTTCAACTCCTGGCAACTGCACAGAGCAGGGGAAGACAGCGGAACAGCAGTTGTCATTTCGACTTCCAATGTGAATTTTAGCAAATGTTCACGGAGAAATTTAGAGAATTATAGGACACTGAGCTAATGGTGACTGCAATTTGCTGACATTGAAAACTCTAACCAACATCATCCGTCATTATGATTGTTGTATAAAAGAAAAGACAAAGATGGTAAATGACCAATTTTCAGCGAGGAGAAAGAGTAAGTCTTCCTAGGAAGAGGGAGTGGGGATTCCTACCTGGACTGAGGAAAATGCCACCTTGGATGCCTGTCTGTATGTGGACCACTGTGCTGGCTGGTGCTTGTTTCTTGTAACCTGCAGCTCTTTTTTTTTTTTGAGATAGGGTCTCACTTTGTAGTCCAGGCTGGCCCTGAGCTCACTACGTAGCCCAGGCAAGCCTCGAACTCAGCAGTCCTCCTGTCTCTGCCTCCCGGGTGCTGGGATTACAGGCGTGAGCCACCACACCCGGCACTGTGGTATGCGGTATTGATTGCTGGTGGGCGTGAGTCTCCACGCCCAGCATTGTATGTGGTTACCCGGATCGAACTCAGGACCTTGCGCTTGCAAGGCAGGCGCCGGAACCACTGAGCCAACCCTCCGGCCCCTTGCAGCTCTTTTTTAAACTCTGCTTCTGTAGATGTTAACTTTTCCCTCCTTCTTTCCCTACAGGCAAGAAGCGAAATCCTGGCCTTAAAATCCCCAAAGAAGCATTTGAACAACCTCAGACCAGTTCCACGTAAGTTGGCAAGCTCCATATCTTAATAATCTAAATTCTTATCCTTCACAGATCCCTCTGGGGGGTTTATTTTCGGACTGGCGAGCAATGCCTTGACTTTGGATGAAGCTGTTGGAAAAGAGGGCCCCTTACACAGCAAGTCCATTTTGCTCTCTGGTCTTCCACCTGAAATAGTCATCTTGGGCCACTTTGGAGGTGGTCTTTCAAATGACTGGCTGAGTAAGAATTGAGCGACATCCGTGGATCTGAATGAAGAAGGAAGTTGTAGTGACAGGTGCTGTTATAAAACCCGGGTTGAGATGGAAAGATATTTGGTGAAGACCCTTATCCTGACACTTGAACGCTGTCCTGTATAAACAGTAAGCAAAGGGAGGTGAAGGAACACTTCCTTTTGAGCTGGAGTTCCAAACCTGCAAATTCTGAGGGAGCTGCACAACCTCTGTTGTTCTGCCTCTCTGTGGGCTGATGAAAGTACTTCTTTTCCAGCCCGTGTCATGACCACCTGCCAGAGCATCTGCATGGGATGAACGGGATTTCCAAGGCAATTAATCACGGTAGAGGTAGTAGCGAGCCAGAACAAGTCAAAGAGAGGGCCTCCCCACCGAAGCCGGTGTTTTCACTGGCCTTTGTTGATGTCCACCCGGTGCCTCTCTTTGTGAAGGTTTTTATTTTAACTGTGACCTGGTGCATCAGCAATTGCGCCCCCTGGTGTTGAGATGGGCTGGTGACCACGATCCTGTCTATCCCAAGACGGTGCTGAGATCCGCCTTGATACATGTAGTGGCCCAAAGAAACTTTTCACTGAAGGGCTTCTGGGGCCAGACCAGAGTGGGGGCTGTCCTCTTGGGTTCCGAACGGTAGTTTGAGAGGCTAATCTTTAGTTAGGGTGCCGTGTATGTGTGTGTGGGGGGGCGGTTTATAAAAATAAGGTTTCTCATACCTACCATCATGGCTGTTTTGGGGGTTATGCGAAGGTGCTCTGAACCTTTGGTTTCCGCACCCTGTGGCCGCGTATACTGTGTAATTTTTTTCCTTGCTTGGCACTTAGAGCCAAATGTATGACCTACCTCTGTTACCTGTAGAGGACTTCATGAGATGTTCTTTTAAAAAAAAAAAAAAAAAGCATATGGATGCTCCCTGTTCCCTTGTCCCGACCCGTACCAAAGTCCCCCCCACACACCGTGACTCCCACCCATGCTAATATGTTACATAACTATAGGATATTATAAAAACATCAAGAAAGGTATATTCGTTATCTTTGTCAGTTTTGCTTGAGGCAATTGCTACCCTAATTGAGGTGCTCTGCAACTCTTTTTGTCTGCTGAAAGTCTACCTAGCTCTTCCTCATGACCCCCCCTCCCCAAAGGCCCAGCAACCACTAATATGATTGTTGTGTAAATAGTATCTCTCTTTGAGGTTGATTTGTCTTTTACTCAGCATACTTTTCTTGAAATTCACTCAAGGTTCACGCCTATCAATAACTCTTTTTTCCAACTGAATAGCCTTCTGTGGAACGGTTATACCACAGCTTGTGTAAGGACATATGGATAGTTTTCAGTTTCACCGTATTAAGAATAAAGCCTTTATGAACATTTCTGTATAGGGTCTTGGATGGAAATGAGTCTGCATTTATCTGGGATACAGACCCACTAGGTTAATTGTTGGTTTATACGGTGAGTCCATTTTGGGTTTTGAAAGAACTGTTAAACTATCTTTCAGGGTGCTTTACTGTTTTATATTCTTACTAATAATGTATACATTGGTAGATTATTTGCATTCCTCTCAGCATCTGGCATTATCCCTGTTTTGCATTTTAAGTCTTCTGATGCATAGTGATATAGCACTATGGTTTTAACTCAAATTTAATGGCTAGTTATATAGAAAATATGTTTAGGTGCTTATTTTCCATGCACATATTTTCTTTGGTGAAATGTCTGTACATATCTTTGGACTTCTAACTGGATTTCTTTTCATTGTTAGCTTTAGAAAGTTATTTATCTATTTCATACAAAAGGACTTTCTTCAAATATGTGCCATGAAAATATTTTCTCCCAGTTTATAATTTCTTTCTTTACTCTTTTCAGAATATTTCACAGATTGTTTTAAATTTTGTTGAAATCCACCTTATCATTTATCCCTCTTAAAGATCATGCTTTTGGTAACAAAGCTAAGGAGTCTTTGCCTTGTCCTAGGGGCTGAAGACTTTCTGTGTTCTTGTCTAGAACTGTCATT
>PVIC010020672.1:0-29326 GCA_004025085.1 Thryonomys swinderianus
TTTGTAGTTCAGGCTGGCCCTGAGCTCACTATGGCGCCCAGGCAAGCCACCGCGAACTCGGCAATCCTCCTGTCTCTGCCTCCCGAGTGCTGGGATTACAGGTGTGAGCCACCACGTCCAGCATTGTGGTATGCAGTGTTGATTGTTGGTGGGCGTGTCTCCACGCCCAGCATTATATGTGGCTACCAGGGATTGATCTCAGGTCCTTGCACTTGCGAGGCAGGCGCCGGAACCACTGAGCTAACCCTCCGGCCCTCTTTTTTTTTTTTTGAGAAAGGGTCTCACTTTGTAGTTTAGACTGGCCCTGAGCTCACTACCTAGCCCAAGCTAGCCTCAAATTTACCACAATCTTCCTGCCTCAGTCTCCTGAGTGCTATGATTACAGGCATGAGTCACCACACCTGGCATTGTGATGTGTGGTACTGATTGCTGGGATTATGGGAGTGAGCCACTACATCCAGCACTGTGGTATGTGGTACAGAGATCAAACTCCAGACCTTGTGCGTTTGCAACACAAATGCCGGAAGCACAGAGCTAATTCCATAGCCTTTAACCTCTATTATTTTCTTGTCTTTTTTTTTGTTTGCTTGTTTGTTTTTGTTTTTGTTTTGTTTTTTTGTTTTTTGAGACAGGGTCTCACTTTGTAGTTCAGGCTGACCCTGAGCCCACTATGTAGCCCAGGATGGCCTCAAACTCATAGCAATCCTCCTGCCTCTGTCTCCCAAATGCTGGATAATAAGTGTGAGCCACCACACCCAGCACTGTGGTATGTGGTACTGATTGCTGGTGGGCATGAGTCACCACACCCAGTATTGTTGTTTGTGGTTAGCAGGGATAGAACTCAGGACCTTGTGTTTACTAAACAGGTGCCTGAACTACTGAGCTAAATCTCTAGCTCTTAACCTCTATTTTTTTAATTATTATTATTATTTTTATCTTTATTGGTACATTGTATATACAGATCATGATCACACACAATATTGGGAATTTATACCAATATATAACACAATTTAATTCTCATTTTTTTCCCATTCCCCTACCCACCCCACAATCCCCCATTAACTTCTATTCTTAAAGTCAGTCAGCCTTGGGTATTTTATTATAGTAATTGAAAATAGACCAATATGTCATGGGTGGAGCTTCTTTAGCAAACATGTCAAATAACTCATGCTTCCAGAGGCTCTTGGCAAGACCTACTGAAAATAATTAGAATGTAAACTTATTCTCAAAGTGAATCTAAACATAAAAATATATCCTCTGGTTCTTCAAGCATGAAGTGTATCATGTGAGAAGATTTTGTGAGAGTTTCTGCAGTGCTACCAGTGAGGAACAGCAAGAATAAGAAGAGACTGTATAGTTGGCCATAGAAGGACATAGCAGTTACTGGAGGATGTGCTAATATACTAGGCCCTCTGGGACCAGCAATTATCCCAGAGCCTAGGGCAGAGAGAAGAGTGAAGGACAGGAAATTGAAAGGTCAAATAGAGATATAGGAAAGTAGGTAAAGGGAAATAGAGGTATGAGGAAAGTAGAAGTACCCACAGAAAGGTAAGCTGACTTAAAGAATAAATCAGATTCACCGTGGGGTTTGGTTTTTTGTTTTTGTTTTTGTGGTTTTGGGGGGTTTTTTTTTTTTTGCTTTTTTGAGGTCTTTTTTAAAAATTACACTCATTCCAGACACTATGGGAATTGGTAAGATTACCTTTCCAACTCTATAGTTTGATTTATTTTAATTTACTCTTTTTTACTCTCAAGAATTACATACGTCAACCAGAAAGAATTTTATATGCATCGCTTCATAAATCCCACCATAGATGTATTCTCCCAAAATGTTAAGATTAGAATCTTCAGTCATTGGCAATGAAGCAAAATGTAACTTAAAGTGTATTGTCATTTGAAGAAAGAATGCCATGATGGGCTCTGTGACAGGTCACACAACCTAACGCATCACAGCTTCACTGCAGTGCCATACAATTCTGAGTGCCACGATGTTGGGGACAGGACTGGAGGACAGGGAACAGTGGTTTTAGGTACAAATTACATGGCCCCCAGCGAGTGATTTATCTGTACCCTTTATTCTGTATGTGATTTCTGCAAGTAATTTCTGAAAGTGATTTATCTGTACCCTTTATTCTGTAGAAAAATCTGTGTTTTGCACTAGATCAGTGGTTACAAATCTGTACTTGTCAAGCCATCACAGTTCCCCATACTTCAGAGACTAGCGGAGAACTAGAGGTCACCATCTAGACTTCAATTAACACAAATCTCACCTAATACGAACTTTATGGGGGACATACACAAAGTTTTTTGTCAGAGCAGAGTGTATACCAGTTTATCGAATTAGTTGTTAGGCAACATTGTCAATAGCCTCTAATGTACTTGTATCAGAGCCTTTATTGATAAGACATCATCTGTGATTTCTTGCTCACGCCTAGAGGTCCCAACATTGTTTTCTTGGTTTCACCAGGAATCCCCATTAGTGTCACTTGAGCCATTTGGTGACCCCTGATAGAAAGCATCAGAGGTGTTACTGTGGGTAATGGGTCCCAGATAAGTTCGTAGGTTCCTGTGCTTGACAAAGAAAGAATTGGATGTGGTACGCAAGCATAAGGAAGCAGCAGCAAAGTTTGAATAGGCAACAGTACACTCAGAGTGCGCACGTTCATGCCAGAAGGAAAACGGCACAAGCACTGAAGATATAAAATCAGATATTTAAAATGTTGCCCATTTTCTAGGGCACCTCTCACTGGGGCTTCCAGAGCATGACTGACAATGTGACTGGCAGAGCACTGAGTCACATCGGTTGTACCTTCTGCACACGTCCTTTCCCATAATTTTGACTCTCAGTATCCATGGGCATATGAGATGCAGTTCATGTACATGAACCTTCAATAAGATCCTGGTGAAGGAAGGTTACTCTTGGTCATGCAGGAGGACTTAGCACGCATCCTGTTTTGGGACTTTGGAATTTTCCAGGGCAAACTCAGGGGTCCTTGTTTTCCTTATCTTTGCCCATGGGTAGTAGGTCTAATGACAAAAGTCATAGAGTTGGCCCTGGGGTGTTGCCCAGGTTCAGGTGTGAAAGACAATGGTCCTTTAGTGAGTGAAGGGGGCAGCCCCATCTCACGTGTGTTATCTATATTAGAAGTCCTCAGGACGGGCCGGAGGGTTAGCTCAGTGGTTCCGGCGCTTGCCTCGCAAGCGCAAGGTCCTGGGTTCGATCCCCGGTAACCACATACAGTGCTGGGCATGGAGGCTCATGCCCACCAGCAATCAATACCACATACCACAGTGCCGGGCGTGGTGGCTCATGCCTGTAATCCCAGCACTCAGGAGACAGAGGCAGGAGAATTGCTGACTTCGAGGCTTGCCTGGGCTACATAGTGAGCTCAGAGCCAGCCTGAACTACAAAGCGAGACCCTGTGTCAAAAAAAAAAAGTGCTCAGGTGACAGGTACAGCACATACCATAAAGTAGTCCGTAAAAGTCAGGAGTTTCTGTCTCACCTCGCCAGGGAAAACTTGGCATGTATTCCAACTGTTTCAGAAAATTCCTCTTTCTATGATTTCCTTTGACTTTCTAGGCATCAGACAAAGAGGACTTGGATTACTTTTCTGAGAAATTCACTTACTTCCTGCTTTCTGCTTGCATTCATTCAGATGGGAAGTTGTGGATTAGCACCACCTACACTGACAGGGAGAACGGTGACAGACCACACAAGCATCCCTGTTGTGCACAAGAACATTGAGGTCACTGGATGGGGAATAAGGACTCTGTAGACTGTGAAATTCCGCTTAATCAAACTGACTTGATAGGAAAGAGGAAACAGCCCTGCCGAAGAAAAGAGGGGAAACTTCCGCATGAATGTCCCATCTACTTGGTGTAACGAGGTCCCTACTGGGCCTAACGAGATCATCTCTGGAGGAGATCCATACAGCAGAGAAAAATACCTATCAGGTTAGAGCAGTTTTTCCCAAAGGGAAAGATGACTTTATAATGTACTCCATTTTTAATTTTAGAATCTAAAATTAAAGATTAAAGAGGGCTTTGTAGATCTGCCAAACTACAGGAAAGAAGCATGAAGGTTAATTTAGGTCAGGGAGCACAGGGCTAGGTTAACTCCACTGTCTTCTCTTGCCTGGATCACCCAAAGAAATTAGTGTCTCTGTCTTCCATGTAATTATAGCACTGTGTTAAAAATCTCTTGTAGAACAATCTAAAAGTAGCAGAACAGTGGCGTACCTCTTTCCCAACTCTGAGTGGCTGGAAGCCATAATAAAGATATTAAGTAAATGTTGAATGGTGGTATACATAAGCAAACGGACAAATGGATCCAATTGCTGAAAGGACTTCCACAGAGAAATCTGCCTCCTTTTTGAAGAGAGAAAGCTTAAGAGTTCATGAAGAGAGGAGGCAAGAAAGACTTGTGTCCAGGTATCTCGAGGCTCCAATCTTCTACACCAAGAAACCAAACCTGGGGAGAAGCTAGAACATCTCCGATGTCATAAGATTCTCCTCATTCCAGAGGATCTGCTCCAGGAAGAATCAGAGCAGACAGGCCCTGGTGGGTTCCTCCCCCAGTCGGCCAGCACCATCCCTGTCCAGGGAACCCTCCAGATAAACCCAAAAGGCCAGGTTCCAGTGCTTCTGGGGAGCTGGACACGTGGAAGTTTCTGGAGGGCGGCAAGCCCAGGGAGAGCACAGAGCTCCTCACTCCTCCATCACTTGCCCTGTGCATCTCTCCACGTGTAGCTTTCGTGATAGCCTGCAGAACAAATCCACAAGTGTGAAAATGAAAAAGAGAAGAGGGGACAAAGAGGAGGCCAGGGGGAAATGTAGTAACATCTCCTTGAGACCAGCAGGGGTCACCCAAAAACCAGGAAAGGCTAAAGCTATAAAGTTACTGTGCTCGCTTCGGCAGCACATATACTAAAGCTATAAAGTTACTATAGAAGGGAGGTTTTTTTTTTTTTTTTTTTCCATTTGCTTCTTTGTTTCTCCTACTGGGGATCGGCCAGGAACTACTGAGCTAAATCCCCAGCCCAGGTTACTGTAGAACAGAAGCCGGAAGTGAGGGAGGTAGCTCAGCTGCACAGTGTTTGCCTGAGGAATGGAAAATGTTCCGCGCAAGACACCGGGATGCCCTAAGGACAGCCGCACAGTATCCTACCTGAAATCCCAGCTCGGAACCAAATTCCAGCAATTAACTTCCGAGAGTGACATTCTTCTCTGGATAAGGGAGAGATGTCAGGCTCAGCTCTGGGTCTCTGCTCTGTGTAAGGAAGGAAGAAGCGTGGAGTCTGTTGGAGCTGGAATAAAGAGAGGACTCTTGACGGGGAGAAGCTCCTCCTTGTTGAGAAGCCGTCGACCTCCTCTGACCAGCGCGGTGTTGCCAAACGTGTAGGAGCAGAGGCCCAGAGCCACGCGCGGCCCAGCCTCCAGTCAGACTTCCTCTCCATGTTCAAGTGTAGAAGATTAGTCTTGGCACCTTGTGTTTCACTTTTATTTTTCATACTCTGACTGCTTGAACTGATTTTTTAATAAATTAGCATGTTGGGCCGGAGATTTAGCTCAGTGGTTCCGGCGCCTGCCTCGCAAGCGCAAGGTCCTGAGTTCAATCCCCGGTAATCACATACGATGCTGGGCGTAGAGACTCACGCCCACCAACAATCAACACCGCATGCCACAATGCCGGGCATGGTGGCTCACGCCTGTAATCCCAGCACTCGGGAGGCAGAGGCAGGAGGATAGCTGAGTTCGTGGCGGTTTGCCTGGGCTCCATAGTGAGCTCAGGGCCAGCCTGAACTACAAAAGCGAGACCCTGTCTCTAAATAAATAAATAAATAAATAAATAAATAAATAAATAAATAAATAAATAAGCATGTTTTATTGCTTGATTAGACTACTTTAAAAATGATTTTGAAAACAAAACAAACATGAAATGGTTCTCCCTAACTTGTATAGTGTTGCTTTTCAACCACTTGAGTGTTGGAGCCCTCAGAAACCTTCGAGGTGTTTTAGCATCTGACTGTCAGAGAAACACTGTTCTTATCTGCTGTTTTGCCCTCTGCTAGGCTGTGCGCTAGAGTCTCCTGCTATATCCAAACCTCCCCCTCTCAGCACAGCCTCAGGGCTGCTGCTGCTGCTGCTGCTGCCCCCACTGTACACCTGCGGACACTGAGACGGGATGGGAAGCGCGGAGAGTACTGGCAGATCCCAGACACGGAGCCGCCTGTGTGGAAATGCTGGTCGTTCTGTAATCTGTTTCCACTGGCCACTGTCAAACTGGTTTGTGGACAGTGAGTATCCATAGGTTGGTCCTTTTCTTCATTCTGTCTTTCCTCCACACCCTCCATTTGTGCGGGGACCAGAAGGAGGGGAGGAAATACAAATGTTTAGGCTCACTGGATCCTCGGTGTACGGCTATGCTCTGATATGCAGGGCCATCGTAGCTGTTCATTCCGCTTGTAGTCTGGCCCATCTGCTGGTTGAATTGACAACAGCTTCTGTACATCTTCTGCACTTTCTGCAAGCTCCTCTGTCACCTCAAGGAAACTCCTCTCACTTTTCAGTGTGGGCTCCTCAGAGCACTTCTGTGATGAAGGCCACTCTTTTCGGACACGTAGAATGATGCCCTACTTTGCTTCTTGTTCTCTTCACCCTCGTTTCAATAACCAAGAAGAAGACAGTGGTTCTCAGCTTGCTTTCAGAGTCAAGCAGGGTGCACTTTAAAATTTACAACCGGATCCTGCCCCAGAGACTCTAATTCAGGAGATATAACAAAATACCTTAGACTGTGTAACTTATAAACCAGAAAAATTTCTTTATCATAATTCTAAAGGCAAGAAGTCCCAGACTTCTCTATATGTTCTCATATTATGGAAAGAGAGTGAGAGAGCTCTCCAGGGCCACTTTTATAAGGGCACTAATCCTCATCATGAGGGTCCCACCTTCCTAACCTAACTACTTCTCAAAGACTCTGCACTCTAATACTGCCACATCACCCTTAGAATTTTCACATATGACTTTAGGGTGGAGAAAGCGCTACATCATTCCATTAAAGGATCCTACTTATTTGCATTTTTAATTAAGGATCTAATGTTCAGCCAAGACTGAAGAATTTATTTTGTATTATCCCCAAAAGAACACAGGAGATTACCAGGAATAGTGAATGGAAAGTTAAATCTGAACCTCAGTTTGCTTGTTTAAAAGGGGATAATAATCATAGTTACAAAATTTAAGGGAGATAATAGATCTTGGACTTCTACAAAGTACAGACACTTAATACACATTCTCCTCACTAGACAGTAAGCTGCCAGGTTAGCACAGGGTGTAATATATACAGCTGAATTAAATCTATGCTCTGTGTAAAAAGGGTAATTCACACATATACATGTTCCTTGCTAAAGTTGAGTACTCATGGTTAAAGATGTTGCTTCACCATATGTGTTCTAACTTTGAAGTACTCATCTTTTTTGTAAAGAGGAACTTTCAACATTGCTAACTCATTCACAGAATGAGTAAAATAACATAGCTATAATTCAAATCATATTTATGGCATAAAAGGAACACCACCCTGGTCCATTTACACAAAGCTTTTCAGTAGATGATCTCATCTTCTCTCTGATCTCCTTGGGGAGATGTTAATGTGGCAGTTCATAGATGTGGAATTTTGAATCTAAAAAGAATGTGAAGATTTGCAGAAAGTTACATAAGTAGGAAGTGGCAAAACTTACAATTTAATTTCTATTGCCATGCTCTTTTGTGTGTGTGTGTGTGTGTGTGTGTGTGTGTGTGCGTGTGTGTGTGGTACTGGGGGTTGAATTCAGACCCTTGTACCTCCAAAGTAGGTGCAGTACCACTTGAGCTAAATCCCCAGCCCAGCCATGCTCTTTATCCTTTGTCATTAGTGGCCCCAGCAGTCATCCTGGTTAATTTGATCAGAGTGTGCAGACATCCTTTCTGCTCATTGAAGTTCCAAAAGGCATAATACAGAGGACATTTTTCCTTGGCTTGTGTGAATTAAGTGAGCCATATACTTCACTGGGCAGACTTCTGTGCCTAATGCATGTGTGCCTTTCCTTCCACTGGGTCACACACCTCACTGGAAAACTCTTTCTTATCTTCCAACTTTGAGAAACATACCTAAATAGCACTGCATCAAGGCTACAAATCTACCATTAAAAATCCAGATCAACAGGCTGGAGATTCAGCTCAGTGGTTCCGGCACCTGCCTTGGAAGCACAAGGTCCTGAGTTCGATCCCGGTTACCACATACAATGCTGGGCATGGTGCAATCAATACCACATACCACAGTGCTGGGCATGGTGGCTCAGGCCTGGAATCCCAGCACTCGGGAGGCAGACACAGGAAGATTTCTGAGTTCAAGGCTTGCCTGGGCTACATAGTGAGCTCAGGGCCAGCATAAAACAAAAAAAATCCAGATCAAATAACACTCTTTTTAAAGCACAAATGCCAAAGAGAACTTCCAGTTTTGAATTTTCATCTAAATCACTTGATATCATATTTAGAAGAATGTATCATTTAAAACTCTTTAAACACTATAGATCATTGAAATAATTCAACATAGGAGCAGACAAATTTTAAGTATTAATCCATGTTCACTCAGCAAAACTGGAGGCTTTTTTCCCTAAAAGCTTAACATGAAGGACACTCCAGTTAAGTTGTATACCCAGAAGAATTACTTGACCATAATCTTAGAAAAACTTGAGCAATTTGGTTGAGGGAGAAGCACCATATTCATACAAGAAACTGATTGCCACCTCTCTGCATGTCCATAGTCTACCTCTGTTTTGTGGTCCAGTTCAAATTCTGCATCCTTGGTGAAGCCTATCTTGATTTCCCTTCCCCCATAATTTCAGTTTCCTCCAGAATCCCTTCATCTGAACTTCTGCTAATTATCACCAACAATCTAGGATCCATCCCACTACTTGGCACACAGCAAGTGGCAGGAAATGTTTATTCACTGATTGAAGGAATCTATATCATGAAAACTCATCTGCTATCTAGGTATATTCTAACCCAGGACATGTTACTTAGGATTGTTTACAAACCTCCTGAGAAATGTCAGGAAAGAACTGAACTGTTCAGAGCATGTCAAGCAAAAATACTGCTTACATATTAATGCATTACTTACCATACATATTTACATATGGATTTATGTGCAAGGATATCTGCCCTTGCAGGATATATACACATAAATTAATATGCACAAAGTCTGTATGTTGACATGCACTATTCTTTTTTTTTTTTTTTTTTTTTTTTTGCTTTTTGAGACAGGGTCTCGATTTTGTAGTTCAGGCTGGCCCTGAGCTCACTATGGTGCCCAGGCAAGCCTCAAACTCAGCAATCCTCCTGTCTCTGCCTCCCAAGTGCAGGGATGACAGGCGTGAGCCACCACGCCCAGCGACATGCACTATTCTTGATACATCTTCTTACAGGGGCAATATAACCCTTTAGTTGATACTTAAAGCCTATCAAGTACATACTGTGTATAAGGCACCCTGCTGACTCCATGACATCCCAGGATAAGGGACTCTGTATAATTTTGAAAAGCAAGCCCAAGGCCTCTGACTAATACATCCATCTGTGTAGACACATTGCCTGGAAATCCTCAGCATCTTTTGTCTTTGAGAATATACAAACATCTCATTCTCCTTCTCCCTTGTTTTCTTCTCCGTGACTATGTCCAGGTCTAGAGCTACTGCTCCACTGTGGGCCAGCCCAGGTCTCAAATGAAAGGCATAAAGCAAAGCCCAGTGAAGCATCTAACTCTGTCTCTCAACATCCCACCCCGGCTGAGTCCCAGCTCCTCCACAAGCTAAGCATGTGTCATTCACAAGGCGTCTAAATCCCCCTGGAAGTTGTGTGAGGATAGACTAAGGTAATATGTGCCTAGTAGATATGTCTGGAACAACATAAATATTTTTAAAATGGTTTTTGTTACAATTATTGTCATTGTCATCAGTATTTTTATCTTTATCTTTTTCTTGGAAAATTCATTTTATAGACTAGGGATTTTCTAATTCTATATTTATGCCAACGTACATCTTCCAGAAGCTGCTTTGGGCCTCCATTCGCAGGCTCCTTTGAGACAACTCACTGGAGCATGTGAAGTCTCCTCAGAGACAGGGAGGGTAGATAAGTACAGAGATTTTATAGCTGAGCCCCTTGGTTGCAGGTTACCTACCTCTAATCTGATGGCATTCTCTTGTATAAACCAGTACTGACTGAACACTTTACAAATCCAGAAAGGTAATCCCATAGCTTCAGGATAAATCTCATCTTCCTTCTCCTTGTCCAGACAATTTTGCCAAACTAAATATCTAAAAACCCCAAACCAAAGAGTAGCAAACTGTGCTTTTCTTTCTGTTGAAAGACTCCCCCATGTTGACAGTACTAAATCACATTTTAAAGTTGCAAAATTGTCTGAGTGTAATTAACCTGTGTTGCTTCACATTCCTGATGCAGCAATTGTTTAAGACATGGCTTTATAAAGGGTGAAAAGAGAGCAGTAGTACATGCTACTGTGCCCACGGCACCCTCCGGCCCTACCCTGAAGGGCGGAAGCGAAGGCCCAGAGAGCTTATGTGTGAAGAAATGGTCATGCTGTGTGTGAAGACACTACTGTCTCTTTTCTTACTCCGCATGCAGCCTGCCAAGGCTTCTCCCATACCTTCTGAATACTCAGAAAAGACAAATGCAAAAATTGCTCAGGTAAATTAACTATCATTTGAGTGGTGGTTGCTTTTCTAACTACTAGGACATTTTGAGTATTTTTCTCTTTTTAATCTAAACAGCCTGAAAGAAAGTATCTGTGTGGTTTGGTTGTGGTTTGACATCTTTTTTCGGTTAGCTGGATGGTTCCAAGATGGCAAAGCTGGGCCCTCTACAATTTAGTCACGAAATAAGTGGGACTCTTCAAAGCCTGAAAATACACTGCTGCAGAACACGCCCAGCTGGAAATCTCTTTAGAGAGAATGGTTTTATTTATAAAATTAAATGATTTTTTTTCTTACCTATGTTCTTCTAGTCTTTCTGTAATCCAGTTGTTACAAGTTTGCTGCTTCCTATATAGATGTTGCTTTGCACCCAAAATGCTAGGTATTGAAGACACCATGTGATGAGAGGTTGTAATGAACTAGACAGAAATTAGTAAATAGTGATTTCAGATTTCCCACCACTGGACTATCAATTCTTACAAACTCTTGGGAGCATTCTGTGAACAAACCAAATAATTTTCTTGCCCCTACTATTTTATAATTTGAAAGGCCAACGCTTTAAGAAGTACTAGGGAAGCTTCTTGTGCATAATTTTCTTACCTTTTGTTTTGGAAAAGTACTATTCTTGATACATTTTCTTACAGGGACAATATAACCCTTTAATTGATACTTAAAGTCTATCAAGTACATACTCTGGTATAAGGCACCCTGCTGACTTCATGACATCCCTGTGATTATTATCTGGTCCTTTCCAGAAACCAAAGTGAATTTTAAATCAGATAAGTATTGTGTCCAAGTCCTCACAGTTAATCCATGACGAAGCTAAGATTAACCCAACCCTATTCGAGCCAAGTATGTGTACTCTGTCTTGTGTTACCTACAAAGCAGCAGGCAGTTTCAGGCTTCTGAAGTCTGACTCTGGTGAAACTCTGAGGTCTCATGATTGCCTTATTAACGCTCATCAGAAACTTGATTTGGAAATGAGCACACTTTCCAAAAAGTTATTTGCTGAATGAAATTCTAACATCAATGATGTTGCTACCCTACAAAATGTCTTTGGAGGGCCGGAGGGTTAGCTCAGTGGTTCCGGTGCCTGCCTCGCAAGCGTAAGGACCTGAGTTCGATCCCCGGTTACCACATATAATGCTGGGCGTGGTGGCTCACGGCTGTCATCCCAGCACTCGGGAGGCAGAGACAGGAGGATTGCTGAGTTTGCGGCGGCTTGCCTGGGCACCATAGTGAGCTCAGGGCCAGCCTGAACTAAAAAGCAAGACCCTGTCTCCAAAAAGCAAAAAAAAAAAATGTCTTTGGAGACTTTTGGAAATGAGTGACTCTCACTTGAGAGGCAGTACAGCAAATCAAGACCTGAGCTTTGTCAGTTTCTCACTTCTCTGTGCCTCTCTTGCTTTATGGGGATAAGTAAACCTTCTTTCCAGTGGTTAAAAGAGGATTTAAAAAGAAAATCTTCATTGGCTCAACTAATATTTCAACAGACATTTAAAAATACTAGTCCATGCCGGGCGTGGTGGCTCACGCCTGTAATCCCAGCACTCGGGAGGCAGAGACAGGAGGATTGCTGAGTTTGAGGCTTGCCTGGGCTACACAGTGAGCTCAGAGCCAGCCTGAACGACAAAGCAAGACCTTGTCTCAAAAAAAAAAAAAATACTAGTCCTAACTTTTAAATAAAAATAAGAAGGCAGTGACCTGACTATATTTCATATGTATGATTTGATCCTCCTCCTTCATGAAATACCTATTTTATGCATAAATATTAATTGGAGCACTGAATGGGGCAACCGTTCTTTGCAATTG
This sequence comes from Thryonomys swinderianus, assembly GCA_004025085.1. NCBI lineage: Eukaryota > Metazoa > Chordata > Mammalia > Rodentia > Thryonomyidae > Thryonomys > Thryonomys swinderianus. The sequence goes on from PVIC010020672.1 coordinate 12,554, forward strand.
GCATCTCCCTTCAGAGTCCAACTACAGATTTGTTATTGTACCCATGACTGTCAAGTTATTAGTCCTCACTTGAGTTCTGCAATAACTTAGAAAAGATTATAAAACACCCAAAGAACTAAAGATGATCTCACAGCAAGGACCTGTATGTGCCTGCTTTGTCCAGAGTTACCTGGAAAAGTTCTACCACTTGGAAATGGAGGATTTTCGATCTCCGGGTTGGAGCAGCACTCGTATGTTTACTGAAAGGCTTAAAGAAATGCAACAGTTTTTTGGTTTGAATGTGACGGGGGAGCCAAACGCAGAAACTCTAGCAATAATGAAAAAGCCTCGCTGTGGAGTGCCTGATACTGGCGATTATATGCTGACCCCAGGAAACCCCAAGTGGAAAACCACCGACCTGACCTACAGGTAGTATTTCCAGGGTTTCAGCACTCAGTCAGTCAGCGAGTAGTGACAGAGCTCTAGTGACATGCTGACGATGCTCCAGGACATAGCGTACACGGGGAGAAACAGAGAAATACCCCTGACCAGACAGAGTATGAATAGTGAGTGAATTGTAAGCAAGTATGAGAATGAAACACTAGAGGCTATATGGCTTCTTTCCACCCCAAAGCCTGCCATTTTTGTCCTCTTCTCCAATCTAAACAAGTCTATGACAAAGTGAGGCTGTCTCTCTAGACACTTTAAGACCAAAATAAGGCTTAGAGAATCTAGCATCACCACCATACATCCTGGTAATAATAATACTCCATATTTGTGGACCACTGTCTACCAAACAGTGAACGAAATGCTTCACATGAATTTAACCCCACTCAGCTCCATGAGATAGATCTTATTTTATTATCTTGATTTACAAGTAAGGGCACTCAAGTTTAAGGACAAGTAATTTTCCCAGACCCATTCCATTTTCCACAATGAGATTTGCACTGTTCCCTTACTGCCCTCCAGCGGTAAGACAACACAAATGCAATTCACTCCAACAAGACCAACACAGTGGGCTCCATGGTAGATTGCTCTAAGCAATAACAAATGCTTCATGTACCTTCTTGCCTTGAAGGATTAGAAATTATACCCCACAGTTGTTTCCAGCTGTTGTGGAAACAGCTATTGAAAAAGCTTTTGAAGTGTGGAGTAATGCATCGTCCCTGACTTTCACCAGAACCATAGAGGGAGAAGCAGACATCAACATTGCTTTTGTCCAAAGAGGTGAGCTTGAAGCAATTGTGTTCTTTCGCTTTCCCCGTTCACCTGAGGTGCTACAAAGGTGCTTTCCCCTGAGGTGCTACAAAGAATACACACCAATTATCTTGTTTTAGAACATGGTGACAATTCTCCGTTTGATGGGCCCAATGGCATCCTTGCTCATGCCTTTCAGCCAGGTCAAGGTATTGGAGGAGACGCTCATTTTGATGCAGAAGAAACATGGACCGCAAGCCCAAAAGGTAAATTACCGAGATTGTACCCACGTGCAGCTTCTGAGTTTTCTTTGTCCACACAGCTATCTTCCCCCCATGAATGTACATCTACACACACACACACATACACCCAATTATGGTAATATTTCAAATTCATACAAATAGACCATTTAAAATCTTTTCTATACCAGATTACTAAATTATTTATGTTTAACATATCCCAGAGCTAGTCACTGGCCTTATGTCCTATGATAATATCTTTGTCCTTTTGTGCTGCTACTGCAGCAGAATACCTGAGACTGAGTAGTTGACAAAGAAGAAAAATGTATTTCCTCCTCATTTTAGAGCCTGGGTAGCCAAGGGCCAAGGTGTTGACATCTGAAGAGATTGTCCTTGCTGTATACTCACATGCAGAAGGCAGGGGGGCAGGATGAAAGAGCAAACTCTCAGCCTCGGCCCCTTTCACAGTGAGGTGGATCTAAGCTTCTCCTTTGGCCCCACCATTCCACATGGTTGCATTGGGATTAAGTTCAAATCACAACAGACAGGGGTCAGCACACGTCCAGACTGGCCCGGTGTGCATGAAGCCACCTTGTAGGAAAGCCACATTCATTTGTCCGTGCTTCGCCTGTGCTGCCTTCACCCTGCAGTGGCCAGGTTCAGGATTTGCAGAGAAGCACAAAGCCTAAAAGTTTACTGGTCGCTGGTTTAGGTCATATCTTCTTTTTAAAAATCTAAAATGTAATGATGTTTGATAAGACTTCTTCCTTAAGTTTTTTGAAGTCAGAAAGAGTTGAATTTCCAAAGTAACAGGATCATCTGGAAGATTATCCTATTAGGAAAACAACAGCCACATTCATTCTCTCCTCTAGTTATTTCATTTTCATAGATCTCTTTTTCAATGGTATGTTCCTCTGCAGCAAACCTCTCCTTGTGGGGGGGGGGGACCTTCATAACAAGAAAAGCAGGGCTAACCAAAGGGAAGAAAAGTGGGGACAGGTATATCCATACCATCTGGTACTTGCCAAGGTCGTAGGATCACAGTGTGTCTTTTTCAGAAAATAATAGGAGCAAGAGAGCACTTTTTTTTTTTTGAGACAGGGTCTCATTCTGTAGTTCAGGTTGGCCCTGAGCTCACTATGGAGCCCAGGCAAGCCTCAAACTCAGCAATCCTCCTGTCTCTGCCTCCCAAGTGCTGGGACTACAGGCGTGAGCCACCACGCCTGGCAAGAGAGCACTTTTTAGATAATAAAGGAAAAGTAACTTCTGCCTTGCTTGTTTGACATCAGTTCCTCTTACTACTTTCTCTGCATCTAAACTGCAAGTATATACTCTAGCTAAGCCCTTTGCTAGGAACTATGCATACATGAAAATAAATAACGTCCACTACTCCTGAACCCCCATTAATTAGGACGATCATCTGCTTAATGATTCAGATTCCTCCCTTAACTCCCCTCCTCCAGTCGCTGCCCTCTCTCATTCTTTAGCATTCCAACAAGGTTTGTCCCTGGCAAGTCCATCTTGGATCATATTACTCTCCTGCTTCAGAGTTTTCTATATTGACATAGTCTCCACCGAATCAGGCCCAAATGTCTTCACATGGAATGAAGGTTCTTAATAATTACCCATCGTCTTCTTTCTTGGCTTGTTTTCATATTTCAAGTACACAGCCACATTATGACTTGACTGTTCCTAGATCACTTCATGTGCTTTCCATCCCCCCTCTATGGGCTCACAATCCTCCCTCTTTCCGAAATGCCCTTCCATTCACCTAACTCCACCTTCCAAAATCTCCCTCATCTAACCATGTGGTGACAAGGGCACCCTTGACCTTGTCCCCAGCTGATGATAAGGTCCTCCTCCAAAGATTCCTGGCAGCTTTTATATCTCTTTCCTAGCTGTTCTCATTGAGTGTCTTGTCCACTTAAGTTGTTAGAACACGTATTTCCCCTTCTAGATTATGTACTTTTAAAGTGGAAAGAATCAATGCAAATCCCCCACAGCCTCTTACACTATAGTCCAGACATTTAAAGATGATTTTTTTCAAAATTCATCATGTTCCTGAATGGCATAATGGAATCACTTCTCGAACTTTAGACTAAGATCAAGTGTAGTATCTGAATGCATAAGGGAAAGGTATGATGAAAAGAAAGCAAGTCTTGGACCACTGGTAGAATTTCACTTTCTGATTATCAATAGAAACTTGAACATTGTGATAAGATCATGGCTCTTGACCCGGCTGACAACTAACTTGTTACATGAACAATAAAAAGACACTTGAAATCTGTAGCTTTAGCTTCTTTATTGTAAAAATATTACTAATAAAACTTCATAAAATTGTTGTAAGGATTATACATCATCACATGGCCTAGCATATGGTGGGTACTCTACAGCTATGATTACTATTTCTTTCCAAATAGCCTTATAAGAAAATGCACAATGTGTTTGTGAGAAGTCACATAGGTTAGCTGGACTGAAAGGTGCCCACCAGAAGTCAAGCCCTCAAATATCTGCTGGATCCAAGTGGGGGAGCTCTAAAGAAGAAGAAGAGGAGAAGAAGGAAGAGAAAAGGAGTTTAAGCTGTGTTTGATAGGAAGTAGGACCATGGTAGTTTTAAAGTTTCCCCCTGTAAAAGGCACTATGCTCATTGAAGTTAAAAATTAGAGAAAGAGAGATGTGGCACAGGGAGAGCTCAGAAACAGGGAAGAGGCATGCTGGGATATGAGTGAGTAGGAAGACGGTGTGTACCAGCCTGTACCAGAGGCGACTCCATCCTCCATTCTGGAAGCCTCCTTTTCTAACTAGCTGTTCTCTAGATCCTACTAACAGCCTGAAGTCTGGGGGAACTGAAGTTGGGACATGCAACTCACAATGAAAATGTTCTGAGAGATGTGGGACCCGTGGCTCCACTGTTACTCCAAACCTCAGGTTCTGACTCATCACATGTGAGGCTTGGGGTAAAAGCAGCTTTTCATAATTATAAGATTGGGTGCAGAAGCTTATTCTATCTACTTTTTTTTTTTTTTCGGTACCAGGGATCGAACTTGGGCCCTTGTGCATCCAAGGTTGGCACAGTACCATTTGAGCTAAATCCCCAGCCTTATTTTCATCTACTTTTAACTCATGATTCCTGCTTTGATTTTTCCCAATCTTCATTTTTTAGACACCCTAAGAAAAGATGGAAAAGATGAACATGGAGAGGGTTGTTTCCCTAGGCAGCTTTGACATGAAGCTTACTTTCCTTGAGAATGAATTTCTATCACCCTTGATCCACATGAAGTCATGCACTGTGTGTGTTTGTATTTCAGATTACAACCTGTTTCTTGTTGCTGCTCATGAATTCGGTCATTCCTTGGGGCTCTCTCATTCCTCAGACCCTGGTGCCTTAATGTATCCCACCTACGCTTACAGGGATCCCAGCACCTACACTCTGCCTCAAGACGACATCAATGGCATTCAGGCCATCTATGGTAAGGCCACCTGAAGAACCAAGAAGTAGATGACAGGTCCTGGAAATTAGTGTGAGGATGATCCCCAAGAGGTCTTGGATCTAAGTATAGCTTCCTTTGTGTATCTCTTGCATTCTGTCCTTTGGGAAAGTTCAAACCAAACTCCAAAATGATCAGTAATAAATTTAACAAATAGGCCTGGGGGGATTGGCTTCTGCCTTGAACTCTGCCTTAAAATGGCAGGATGAAATACATCACGATGTCTCTCAGGGCCACAGTTTTAGCTCAAGTGGCCCACCTTGCGACCACAAGATATGAATTTCAATTTTTATCTCTGAATAGTAGAGATTTTCTCCTCTTCTTTTACATTCCTGAATTTTACATAGTCTAGAAAGACATGACTTTTCCTGTTAGTACAGCAATCCTGCTCAAAGATGTATTTATCAAAGAAATTCTCACCTAGGTCGATAATGGGACATGTATGTAACATGTGAAGGATGTTCACTAAAGTTTTGTTTGTGGTAGAAGAGGTTGGACAGCCCCCAGTGAACCTATCAACAGAAAAAAACACCACTACGTGTGTAACATAGGAGTAACATGTAACAATCAGAAGCACAGAATTGAAAGTATATACCCTGAAAAGCATCATTATTCTCATTAAACAATCAAAAACTTCAAGGAGTTCAAATGTACAGTGAATTAATGCTTCATAGGATAGTCGGATAGGATTTCTCTTCAAGTGAAGACCTTCAGCTTCCTAAGAACCAGCTAAAGTATACAACAGTCACCCTGGACTTATGCTTAATGAATACTTTTTCTCCCCAGGACCTTCAGACAACCCCATTCAACCCACTGGGCCAACCACTCCCACAGCCTGCGACCCCAGACTGACATTCGATGCAGCTACCACACTACGTGGAGAAATATTTTTCTTTAAAGACAAGTATAAAATTGAATTATTCTTCCTTTGATTTCTTATTAGTGTACCTTACAACTGGATTCTAATTAAGTTACATACTACTAGCTCTTCCTTTGAATTATACACATATGCATCTCATTGGATTTTTTTTAGAGTTTTTCTGAATAATCTAAAATGTCAAGAAAGAAACTGAAACATTCACAAGCATTCACATATTAGTTGTTATGTAAAAGATGTAGGCTATAGTTGCTTGGGAACTTAACAGCTGCACTGAACTGACACCAAAACAACATCCACTCAATTCTGTCTAAAATCAGTCAAGTAAATGGAAACTTTTCTGTAACTACCAGCAAGGCAAATTAACTGAAAATTTCCATTTTTCTACTGGCTACTTTATGATCATAGAGAGGCTGAATGTATGAGCTGTTGCTTTTGTCAATGACTATATTCTTACCATTTAAAGGGTAAAATAGCAAAAACTAGTAACAAAGATTGTCAATGTATCAATAAGGGACAATGCCAAAGGTAGGCCATTCTTGTGACCTCCTCTGAAAACAGTATTTTCCAGATGGACAACATTACCATAAACCTAGGCATATGCTTGGTCATTGTGTTGGAAACTGCATACGTTATATTGTTATGTCCTCCCAGCAACCTTTTTTAAGTTTTTAAAAATTTTATAAGTACCTGTTTGCAGTATATAAACATTACATTCTTTTCTTTTTTTTTTCCTTTTTCTTTTCTTTTCTTTTTTTTCTTTTTTTTTTTTTTTTTTTTTGAGACATGGTCTCACTTTGTGGTTCAGGCTGGCCCTCAGCTCACTATGTAGCCCAGGCAAACCTCGAACTCAGCAATCCTCCTGCCTCTGCCTCCGGAGTGCTGGGATTATAGGCATGAGCCACCACGCCTAGCACTGTGGTATGTGGTATTGATTGCTGGTGGGCATGAGTCACCACACCCAACATTGTATGTGGTTACTGGGATTGAACTCAGGGCCTTGCACTTGCAAGGCAAGCACTGGAACCACTGAGCTAAATCTCTGGCCCAAACATTACAGTCTTTGTGGGGAGTTGCTACTGGTAAATAACACATCTTAATCTTATTAAGCCATTACTTCCTCTAGAATTCTAGAAACCAGTCATTTAGGTGTGTGTGCATGTGTGTGTGTGTGTGTGTGTGTGTGTGCGCACACGCGTCTTTTCTTGTGTTCTGTTAGGTACTTCTGGAGACGGCATCCTCAGCTGCAAAACGTCGAACTCAATTTTATTTCTCTATTCTGGCCATCCTTGCCCAATGGTATACAGGCTGCTTATGAGGATCCAGAAATTGACCTAGTTTTCATATTTAAAGGTAACTTGCTTAAGTTTTCTTATTCTGACAAATGGTGAAGGTGGGTTCTTTGTTGTCTAGTGACAGTTTGATCAAGATGAGCTGAGGAGAGCATAGTGCTGACCAGGCTTTTGTGGGAAGATAAGACTTGGTTCCCTCTTGATCATTGACCACCATGTGAATCTGAGCAAGCTGTGTACCCTCTTCAGGCCTTAGTATTCGCCCTAATGAAACAAGACCACATTAGACCATCTTTATTACTTCACTACCCTCCTCCTAGATAGAACTTGATAACCTTGATTATTCAAGGTTATAATTTAATTTCTGTGTAGAAGCTACATGAAGTTAGACATCTAATTATGCTGCTCTGAACATGGGGCTCACAAGCCTGAATACTGAATTTTTTTTTTTTTTGCTTTTTTTTTTTTGAGACAGGGTCTCGCTTTGTAGTTCAGGCTGGCCCTGAGCTCACTGTGGTGCCCAGGCAAGCCGCCGCGAACTCAGCAATCCTCCTGTCTCTGCCTCCCGAGTGCTGGGATTACAGGCGTGAGCCACCACGTCCGGCATTGTGGTATGCGGTGTTGATTGTTGGTGGGCGTGTCTCCACGCCCAGCATTCTATGTGGTTACCGGGGATCAAACTCAGGACCTTGCGCTTGCGAGGCAGGCACTGGAACCACTGAGCTAACCCTCCGGCCCTGAATACTGAATTTTTGAAAGTATGAGGAAACACCATTAGCACTATCCTAACCCCCATGAACTTACCTTCACCATCATCTTTCAAAGACTGTTTCATTTTAATTTCTATGATGAATTTATGCAAAGGCAAGAAATAGTAAATATTATTTTTGAAGAAATGGAAAAACTTTACTTGACATATACCCTCAATCATTGACAGGAAACCAATACTGGGTTATGAGTGGCTATGACATTCAGCAAGGTTACCCCAGGGATATATCAAACTTTGGATTTCCAAGCACTGTCCAAGCTATTGATGCAGCTGTTTCCCATAGAGGAAAGACATACTTCTTTGTAAACAATAAGTTCTGGAGGTAAGACAAACTATGTTTTTTAGAAGTTAAATTCTGTGCTTCTTCCCCTGTACACAAACCACTATCAATCAAGCATGAAAAGTTGAAAACTCTAGATAGTCTCTGATAGGTTCTACTGAAGATGTATCCACTCCCACAAGATGATTGATGTTACTGTGGATTTTGAAAAAAAAAATTTTTTTTTGAGACAGGGTCTCACTTTGTAGTTCGGGCTGGCGAAAATTTATTTTTATAAAATCAAAATGCCTGCACAATAATATTAAGGGTTCTGAATCATTAAAATAGCACCATTTGTGATGGAGATTTAGCTCAGTGGTTCCAGCCTCTGCCTGGCAAACCCAAGGTCCTGAATTCAATCCCAGTAACCACATACAACAATACCAGGCATGGTGACTCACGCCTACCACCAATAAGTACCACATACCACAGTGCCAGGGGTGATGGCTCACGCCTGTAATCCCAGCACTCGGGAGGCAGAGGCCGGAGGATTGTTGAGTTCAAGGCTTGCCTGGGCTGCATAGTGAGCTCAGGGCCAGCCTGAACTACAAAGTGAGACCCTGTCTCAAAAAAAGTAAAAAGCACAACTTCATAAAGTGCTAAAAAGGGATGCAAAAAAATGACTAATTTTCATACATGAGTTAAATTCAGGCACATTCAAGCAAATATTGTCCACATATTCATTACAATTTGATGGCTCAGATCAACTTAAATGTTTCCATTTATGCATATGCACACATACATACATAGATGTACCAGTTAAGTAAAATCCTTAGAACATATAAATTCTTATTTTGGGCAATGACATTGTATCAGCCACAAGGATCTCATTTCATGCACAAGTATGTATGCTTAGGTAGAAAAATTAACCATTATCCCCAAAAGTAGGACATTGTAAAGATCAAATCAAAAAAATGTGTTAAAAGCCATTTTGTCATTATATACACAATTAAAAGAAAACTATTATCATTGTACTCTATATCAGTATTAAGTCATGTGACATTTTATTCTTGTTAGATATGATAACCGAAGACGATCCATGGACCCTGGTTATCCCAAGTGCCTATGGAATGCCTTCCCAGGAATAAGGAATCGAGTTGATGCAGTTTTCCAGGAGAATAGTAAGTATGAGGGGAAAACGCCTGCTAATAAATGTTTATTACATTTTAACACATTTGGATATTATATTGCAATGGGGGCAAGATTTTTAGGTGAAGATATCTGTGCTCCTCTATACACTCACTGGATAAATTAATTCTTTCTTTATAGATTACTTCCTTTTCTTCAGTGGACCAAAATATTATGCATTTGATATTACTGCTCAAAGAGTTACTAAAAGTGCAAAAAGCAATTTATGGCTTAACTGTAGATACAGATGAAGCAAAATCAAAAGGATTGCATCCATTTTCTGAATATGGAAAGGAAATCCAACTTGTGTGTCCATCACTTTATGTCATGTTTGTACTTCTCTCAATTCTAAGTAAGTTTTTTTTCTTTTTTTCCAATATTATACTTTCTGGGTTACTCCTCAGTGAAAATATGCTTGGAAAATTCCACCCTTGGCAGAGGCTGATTCAGTTTTCTCACATTCTGTCTTAGATTAGCAAATCTCTGACAGAGAAAAGTAAGTCCTCTCTGTGACCTCAGTATCCACTATTTCCTTATTTATTTGACTCCTAAAATTCACTGTTTCCGTTTGTTTTTTTGACTTCAAATAGTCCTCAGTCCCCTCAAATATGTCTTATATGCATCTGCTACATACAATTCAGTTCTGATTTTTGATTAGAAGTAAAAAGTATTAAAACTATATAGATAAGTGTTCCTTACTTTACAAAACCTGAGGTGCTATTTTTCACTTTTGGAAAAAGATAAGAGATAATATGTGCTGTGTGTTGAACTGTGTCTCTCTTTTTCCTCCAAAGATATATTGAAGTCAACCCCAGTTACCAATGAATGAGTTTATTTGAAACCAGGGCCTTTACATATGTAATTAATTACATAAAGGTAAAGTCAAACTTGATTAAAGAGAGCCCTAAATCGGTATAACTTGTGTCCTTATAAAAACAAGAGAAAACTGAGAATGTAACTCAGTGCCAGAACACTTGCCTATTGTGCATGAAGTTCTAAGTTCAATTCCCAGCATTGGGGGGGGGGGGGGTGCAGACCAGAAATTGATTGGATGACATGGTGGGCCTACAAGCAACGCATGACTGGGACTGCCATCAACCACCAGAAGCTGGGAAGAGGCAAGAAACAATTTTCTTCTATGGGCTGAGAGAAGACAACGTGGCTCTGTGATTCCTGTTGACTTTGGACTTCTAGCCACCCAAACTGTGAAGGAATAATTTTGTGTTAGTTTGAGCCATCAGATCTGGGATACTTTGTTACAGCAGTCCTAGGACGCTAACACAGTACATCTGCACTTTAAAGTACAAAGCAACACAGAATGCCAAATTGAGTCCCTGATAAGGGTTACCAGGCATCCTCCTCAGAGAGGCAATGGTAACTGAAAAAGAGGTCTCATTTTCTCTCCCACCTCCTTCCTGCTCTCCTTCAAAAGCCCATACAAATGATCAGCACCATCTATTGTTCCTTAGCTCTTTACTTTCTCAGATACTCGAGAGGACACATCTTACACATGCATGACTTGGGTTCACCACACAAACAGAACAGTGCTAGGCACAGAATTCCACAAACCTTATGCAATTGAATGAATGAATCTCATTGATGTTTCACATGAGCTTCAATGCACAAATTTGCTAACGGTTCTTATTTGTTAAAAATCTCAGGACTCACGAGACCTCAATGTCTAATCCTCATACACAGATCAAAATCATACTTTCATATTTAAAGATATTACAATGTAACACGGCTTGTTGTACAATATTATACATATATGGATTATAAAATGCATTTCCCACTAGCACATCTTGTATTCTTTTTCTTAAAGAATATAAATTATATAAATAAGTAATATGACATATTCTGATTCAAAACTATATGTAGAATGAGTTCAAAATAAAGATTTTTATTTTAAATGACTGATCTGTGAGCTACTTATAATTTCTTAAAATGCCACTGTATAGTTCATGCAAAGTATAAAAAGAATATATTTGTACCCATCTATTCCCTTGTCAGAATTATTATATCAATAATAGTTTTAATAACTTCCATATTTTATATATATGTTCTAAAATTTTCCCTTAAATAGGTCAGCAAGTCATTTTCAACTTATTTACAAGATCAGAAAACAGAGACTAGTATAAAGTATCAGTCTAATTATTCATCCCTCATCTATTCAATGAGAATCCCTTAATCACCTACATGTTTGTGGCGCTGCGCTAGGGAAAGGAGAGAGATGTATACCAAATTTATTGATTGATGTAACAAGTGCAAAAGTACATTTGCATATTCCACTGTTAATCATAGAAGCATTTTCAGACTACTAACTTTTCTAAAACTTCCTCTACATGCCAATTTTTACAGGAAAGAAGATGAAACATGCATTTTCTCAAGACACCTACTAACTCTGTAAACTAGTCCTAATTGACTCTTGGTCCACACCTCATCTATTCAGTTTTTTGAGTTGAGAACTGAGTTCATATTATTTCTTCATCCATATTTCACAGTCAAGGGAAATGAATTGTGATATAAAGTGTAATGAAGAGTTCAAAAGGTTATTCTTTTATAAAATCTCCTCCTTGACAACCTATCATGTTTTCTGGCTGTCCCATTGATGCCTTATGTGAGTATAGGAGACACAGAATTTATGCTTAGAATTTAAGATTTTCTAATTTAGGTTGAGTTTATCAAAAGCAAAGGCTAACAAAAGACCTTAATACAATTATTTTTGGAGGCAGGACATAGTCCCTGGAAGCAAGAGTGAGGAAACAAGTAGAATGAGACAGGGAAGGAGGAAAGGCTGGTTCAAGACAAGTATGAAGGTATCAAGGTTTCTGCTATGGACAAGTAGCAGTTGATTCCACCAGGGCTCCTGGGAAGCCTACAGAGCACTGCTCAGTTGTACAGGAAGCTGGAACAGTACCCCTTCAGTCCCAGTGCACACTGGGTGAAGCTTGTCCCTAAGGGTACTTTTCCCTAACACTCTGTATAACACACTGAGCCAGCAGCTCTCTCTTAGCAGGAAGACACAGCAAGTGTTTAAAGTTGGGCTCTGCCACAGCAAAGTGAGCTATACAAACCTGCACCACGGCTGCAGGTAAATCAGAGGGATGCCAAGGAGATGTGGCACAGGGCACCAGAGGTACTGCCTGCAACTTTGTTGCTGGGCGATTTAAATGATGACAATAGAAGGCGTCCTGTCTAGAGCAAGTTACCAACCTAGGAGGAAAGACTTACAGACATAGACACTGAAGAAATCTCAATATGGCCTATGCTGCTAGTAAACTATTGTGACATCCATTCTCCATTTCCTCCTCTGCAAGGGGACTCAAGTTTATTAGAGATGACAATACCACCAGCTAAAACACTGTTTTGTAACCTTGCCTAAAGCTAAATATGCCAATGTTTTAGCTTCTAGACAAAATATGAAAACTGAATAATGTGTGGAACTTCTTGAAAAAGACTAAAAATTTACTTTGTCTCTACTTTTCCCCCTTTCTGCTGCCCATAATGTAGATGCCATAGCTGGAGCTTTAGAAATCAGAACAACAGGCATTGATTGTCCTAGGAGAGTGGGGTACCAGGGCAGATGTTCTCCAAAGCTTATTTGTGCAGGATGAGTACATTTTAATTTTATTAAGTATATGTTATTTGGGAGTTTTCTCTTGTATTGAAACACATCCCATTCTGACTACTACATCACATTGGTGTCTAGGCTCTGTCCCACCTCTCTACAGTGAAGATCATAGTTCACCAGTCCTGCCCATGCATGCAGGAGCTTTCAGTCAGCTTTCTCATCTCTCATTCACAAACTGAGTGCACAAAACAAAGTTACCAAACATCTAAAAAGAAGAGTCCCGCAGGAAAAACAGAGCTAAAGGAAACTTTAAGAAATAGGTATAGTCTAGGGAGTAAAAGTAGATATTAAAATATCTAAAAATACGTAGCACCATCAAAAAAGATGATAGTTTACATCCAGAACACTTAAAGTACAAAAAAAGGATTATAAATAAGAACAGTTATACAGAGAACTGGAAAGAGCTCAATGAAATTAAAAACATGATAGGTGAAATAGTAAATCAGTAAAAAATAAAGTGGGAAATAGTGAAAGTTATTAGAAATACAATTCAGTCCAGAAAGATTAATAGATACATATTCCAGAAAGAGATTTTTTTCAATGATAGAAGGGGCAACCCACTTTCCAATCCCCCTACTGTCTGTCTTAGACAGAAGCTTTCTTTCTCTCAATAAATTTTTGCTATTCTTCACCATCATTCCTAGAATTGATTCTTTTATTTTAGAGAACAAAAATTCACACTTTGGATATCTAGCAGGTTTAGGAGTTACATCTGTTCCCCTATATCATTTTGGGCATCTTCCACTGGACGGAGCTAAGTTTTCTTTTGTAGGTGCTAATATTGGTCTGTTTGCTTTGTGGGCTGTAGTTTTATTGGGGGAGGGTGTTTCATAAATTCTGACCTAATTTGTTGTTTTCCTTGTGGTGCATTTTGTTTTGTTAAAATTACATGTATTCTTGTTTTGCATATGTTGCATTAGGACTTGGTTACTTTAAAATGCTATAAAATCCGTCTCTTATGAAATCATCTCAGGTAAAGACAGTTCAGGCTTTTATATCTCCATTATAGAACGTTAAACAAATAGTGGTGACTCTGCCAACTAGTAATTGCCTTTAAGGCAGCTGTGGCTCTCAAAGCAGAGGACAGGTTTCTCCTATTGCCCTCTAGTCCCCACTCCCACTGGTCACTCCCACTGACCAGACTGGCAACTGGGTTCTTTTCAGGGACAGATCTCTGCTTGCAAGGAACAAGTGGGAACTGAGGTGACAAGTGAGGGGTCATGGCCAGCGCTACTCTCTAGCTGATACCCAAAAGTTCCTCAGAAGAAACTAGCTCCCCACAGCCTATCCAGGTAATCAGCAGAAAGTCTCTACATCTCATCCTATCAAGGCTTCTCGGTGATGTAAAAGGGAACTCTCAGTGCTCATCAGATATCCTCTCTTGGAGTGATCTGCAATGATGCTGTCAGAGTCCTTTCTTCAACCTCCATTAAGAGTAGAGCTACAAGTTTGGACTACTCTCACCAATAGCAAGTTAGGGCCCCTACAAGGTTGATTTTGATGGACACAGGTCTCACTTTAATTTGGTCTTAGACACTCAGCAGAAAAGAAAAACCAAAAGAGGTATAAAAATCATGCCACAACTGGAGACTGGATACAGAAGATGTGGTTCTTCTATAAAATGGAGTATTACTCTGCCTTAAAGAATGATAAGGTTGAGTCATTTATACTCGAATGGACATACCTTTAGGACATACTCATAAGTGAAATAAATAGGTGACAGATGTGTAAATATCACATCTGTTCTCTGGAATGAGAAAGTGAAGATGTTAATGAGTTCTGGAATGTATGATGGATATTGTAAAATAGAAAATATTCAAATGTGGTGGAGTCAATAATGAGGAGTAAAGAAAAAAATGTGATGGTAATAAAAACAGGGAAACAAAGCTTATGTATTTAGGGGTTGAGGGGTTGTGGGGTAGGTAAGGAAATGGGAAAAAAATGAGAATTAAATTGTGTCATGTACTGGTACACATTCCCAGTATTGAGTGTGATCATGATGTGTATATACAATGTACCAATAAAGATAAAAAGGTTTTAGGGCTGGAGATTTAGCTCAGTGGTTCCAGTGCCTGCCTCGCAAGTGCAAGGTCCTGAGTTCGATCCTGGGTAACCACATACAATGCTGGGCGTGGAGACTCACGCCCACCAGCAATCAATACCACATACCACAGTGCCGGGCGTGGTGGCTCACGCCTATAATCCCAGCACTCAGGAGGCAGAAGCAGGAGGATTGCTGAGTTTGAGGCTTGCCTGGGCTACATAGTGAGCTCAGGGCCAGCCTAGACTACAAAGCAAGACCCTGTCTCAAAAAATAAATAAATAAGTAAATAAATAATAAATAAATAAAGTTTTTTTAAAAAATAATAATGCCACAGTAACAAAGCTACATGTAAAAAGAGGCTCCAATTGCTAACATTTTCTAGCAGTTTCTAGCTATACTAGTAGCTGACCACAATTATTGATCATTAGGAAAAATTATAGTAGACTCTATAAGAGTTCAAATATAGTTTTAAAATTTCTTAACTAAATTTGTCCTTCAAATTGTCTCTAGCTTCTTACACCTAAGACTGGAGAGACTTGCAACAAAATATCAGACTTTAAAGCCAAGTCATAGTAACTTTCAGTTTCTAAGTGTGACCCTCTCCCCAACCTTCCCTCCCATTCTATTGCTCGCCTTTAGAAAGCTTGTAGGCACCAATTTAGAAGACAATTTAGACACATTGACTGAAGGTTAGCATTGAAAAGGAGAAAAACTACCATACCCAGATAGGACAAATAGTAGTGACTGATATTCTAAATAAGTATCAATCACCTGGGTGGGGACCAAGGCCTTACTCATCCCTTCCTGGAAAGATCCCTGACTGTAAATTCTTGTATGGTTGCTGCATGAGTTCCATTGCCATTGGATCCCCATTTAATCAATATTACCTGAGTGACTGTACTTACAATATTATTAGCTGCCCATAGTTTTGTCCCACCTTGAACCCACCTCCCCTCAAGGCTTTGGCCCATAGAAGATCTTTAAGGAGGGGGGGCACTGTCCAGTCCTCCTTCTCCCTTAGATAGAAGCTTCCTTTCTCTCAACAAACTTTCAGTACACTTAAAAAATAAAATACAAAATGATAGGAAGAAATTATGAAAGAAATAATATAGGTGGAGCCGGAGATTTAGCTCAGTGGTTCCAGCGCCTGCCTTGCAAGCACAAGGTCCTGAGTTCGATCCCTGGTAACCACATACAATGCTGGGCATGGAGATTCACGCCCACCAGCCATCAATACCACATACCACAGTGCCGGGCGTGGTGGCTCACGCCTGTAATCCCAGCACTTGGGAGGCAGAGACAGGAAGATTGCTGAGTTCGAAGCTTGCCTGGGCTACATAGTGAGCTCAGGGCCAGCCTGAACTACAAAGCAAGACCCTGTCTCAAAAAAAAAAAA
The DNA here is from genome assembly GCA_004025085.1 of Thryonomys swinderianus. NCBI lineage: Eukaryota > Metazoa > Chordata > Mammalia > Rodentia > Thryonomyidae > Thryonomys > Thryonomys swinderianus. The sequence continues at coordinate 28,913 of PVIC010020672.1, forward strand.
AAGCACAGAAGAACAATATTATGTCCATGCATGTGGTCACACAGGTCCCAGTATTATAGGTAGAAAAGCCAGCTAGACATATGTAGGCAGATAGATAGTGATGCAGGAGAGTTAAGGCCTAACTCCCCAGCTGAAACACGAGTTCGTGTTCTCTAAAAATCGAAGAATGAATTTTAGGAACAACAGAGGTTTGAGTAGGAAAATTTTATTGAGAAAGAAAGCTTCTGCCTTAAGAGAGACAGAAGGGGGGCCCGGAAAGTGGGTAACCCCCTACCTCACTTTTTAGAGGGCTTTTATGGAGCAAAGCCACGAGGTGAGGCGGGTCTGAAATAGGGGGCTACCAATAAGATTTGAAAGAAATGGGCAAACTGTGACTAACCAATGGGTAAATGACAAGCATAGTTACTTCAGCAA
>PVIC010020673.1:0-29302 GCA_004025085.1 Thryonomys swinderianus
TGATCTAGAAGAGAATCAAGTTGAGTTCTATAGAATTGCCTGCATACTTACCATTTTTAAAAAGTTAATAAAAATTTTTTTAAGTTAATAAAATTTTTAAAAAATCACTAAAGTTGCTTTTACCTTTTCAAACTTTTAGGCCCACCCTAAATATTTGAGTTGTATTGCAATTAGCTGCTTTTTCCTAGCTGCCAAGACTGTTGAAGAGGATGAGGTAATCCTTTCATGAATTTTGAAACTTTCATTTTTAAAATTTACTTGCTATTTGTTTGTCAAAACAAAAATTAAAAATGTCTTTCTATCCTTGTTTGCTTTTTATTTGGATAGAAAATTCCAGTACTGAAGGTCTTGGCAAGAGACAGTTTCTGCGGATGTTCCTCTTCTGAAATTTTGAGAATGGAGAGAATTATTTTGGATAAGTTGAATTGGGATCTTCACACAGCAACACCATTGGATTTTCTTCACATTGTAAATATACCCAAAGTATTTTTATTTAAATATGTAGTTCTTTAGTAACTGGAAAAATTAGGGATAGGTGAATAAATCACTGAACTAATAATTTACAAAATTAGAAATTGACAAACAGAAATTAGCATCTGAAGTTGTTAATTTCTTTTGTTTAAAATTGATTTTGATACATTTTATATCATGTTAATTTCTATAATTTCCTATACAGTTTAAATAAAATAGAAATGATGTTCTTGTGAACCCCCCCCCACAGTTCCACGCCATTGCAGTGTCAACTAGACCTCAGTTACTTTTCAGTTTGCCTAAATTGAGCCTCTCTCAACATTTGACGGTCCTTACCAAACAACTACTGCATTGTATGGCCTACAACCAACTTCTGCAATTCAAAGGATCCATGCTTGCTTTGGCGATGGTTAGCTTGGAAATGGAGAGACTCATTCCTGATTGGCTTCCCCTTACAATTGAACTGCTTCAGAAAGCACAGGTAAGGTGTTACTTTAACTACTATTCATTTTAGGTTTTTCTCATTGGTGTATATAGGATCACCAGATAGTTATAAAACTGAAACATGTCTAGGGCCGGAGATGTAGCTCATTGGTTCTAGCAAGGCCCTGGTTCGATCCCCATTAACCACATATAATACTGGGCGTGGTGGTTCATGCCCACCAGCAATCAATACCACATATCACAGTGCTGGACATGATGGTTTATGCCTGAAATCCCAGCACTTGGGAGACAGCGGGAGGAGGATTGCTGAGTTTGAGGCCTGCCTGAGCTGCAGAGTGAGGTCAGGGCCAGCCTGAACTACAAAGTGAGACCCTGTCTCAAAAAAAAAAACCAAAAAACCAACAAACTGAAACATTTCTAATCTTACAGTGACGAGGTATTATTTTTAAAAGTAGGTAAGAGTAAAGTATTGGACACTTTAAATTGTGGGTTTAGATGTCTTTCTGCGTTCAAAAAATTTAGGTAGTATTGTCTCTTTTCAACACTTCTAAATCAAGAGTTTTGAAAAATTAAGATTATCAATATAGGGGCCAGAGATTTAGCTCAGTGGTTCCATCACCTGCCTCACAAGCGCAAGGTTGTGAGTTTGATCCCGGTAACCACATACAGTGCTAGGCTTGGCGACTCACGCCCACCAGCCATCAATACCACATACCACAGTGCCGGGCATGGTGGCTCACGCCTGTAATCCCAGCACTCGGGAGGCAGAGACAAGAGGATTGCTGAGTTCCAGGCTTGCCTGGGCTACATAGTAAGCTCAGAACCAGCCTGAACTACAAAGCAAGACCCCATCTCCCCCCAAAAAAAGATTATCAGTATATTCACGTGGTTGAGAAATGTTTAGCTATAGGTTTCATGTTGTATTTCTCAAGTTCACTATTTAAGAAGACACCAAAAATATAAACTACAAAAAGTTGCTTTTAAGCCAAATAATTTATTTTTGATTAGAAAGTAAAATATTTGTACCAGACTTTGGCAGGTGGAAGCTACCTTTCTGAAAGTTTTGTCCTGATAGTTACTATTATTGTCTAATAATAGTTTGTAATTTACAACTACAGATTGTTTTTAATGTTGCAGACTGATATATTATCAACCGCCCAAATGACGATATAGAGTTAAGGGAGAAAATTCTCATTCAAAAGTAATCATACTGTTTGTTAACAACCACTTGAAGAGAAGCCTTACTGGTTTTGTTCATGCCACCAAATAGAATTCATCAAATTTAGATTTGTCACAAACTATATTCCTCTACCAGCTATATCCACAGAAGACTTGTGAACCTTTCTTTTTATATGGTTCTGTTTTCACTTAGCAATAGATACTGATTTTGTTTATGACTGTTACTTAAAAGTCTATTATCTTCTGAGCTTAAAACATTTTATAATGACTACAGTGGTGCTGTCATTGTACAAAATAATTTTTCTATAATATTCAATAATAGTAATATTTAAAATGTCTATTCACATGGTCTTACATATGGCAAGTTGTGAAGGTTAGACAGGCGCTGAGCAGTAACTGAGGACTCTTTCTTGGCTTTTGAGAATTTCAAGCCCTAGTTTGTAGGCAGAGAAGAGAGCTGAGACCTTTCATGAACAGGATTATGATCAGAGCATTATTTAGCCAGAGGTCCTCATGTGTAACAAGTTGTGCCCCTTTATAAGGGAGATACAGTTTTTAAAATAAACACTAGACTGTCTTCATTCTTCATGTAGCCCATGCTGTGCCTTCCAAGGCAGAGTATACTTCTATTTCTGCTTTTAGCCTTTCCTTCCTTTTTGGCCTGTTTGCTCTGCAGAGCCAGTTTCTTCCTTACCTCATTTACCCCTTACTTTTCAAATAAACGTTTAGCACTATTAGATAAAAATTTAAAATAAATAGCGTGTCTTAGATTGAATTACAAACCTAAAAGTAAGTTGTTACTTAGCCAGTTTTTAGAACTACCACAAACCACCATATAAATGAATAGCATAGCACAAAAACTTAATTTTCCTACCTAAAAGATTGGAGATAAAGTTGGATATTAATCCTTCACGTTAGATTATGAAGCAAGGGGTATACATATTAATAGAAAACCTTATTTTTATTGAAATAAATTATTTCTAAATGCCTCATGATTTGGGCTCTGTCTACTTCTGAGGTAGACAAAAATTCTGTACATAAAATGTTAGTGTCACAAAGAAGGGACAAATTTTGAAGCAAAATTAAGACTAGCCATATGTATTCTGTAGTTGTGAGAGCTTTTTCTCTATTGGACACTGGAAAATCTGCAGATTCTCTTATGTTTGCTGCTGCTAGGAACAGTGTTCATTGAAACTCATTTTTCCTTTAACTGAAGGAGTATTATGAATTTGAGATTTTATAGGATTACCTTAGAAATCATTCATGCAGGGAACTTGGACAGCCTTAGAGCCACATGGAATTATTTAGTTGTGAAGAAGGCTAACACCACCAGGAATTTTCAGTACCATTGTTCTGTAAAGATTCCAGCCAGGGGTTTTCATAGCTGCTTTAGAAGTGGAACCCTTTCCTGGCCCTCCTCTCCTGCACAGCTAGAGTACAAAGGCTCTCCTTTGTAGTGTGTTTCAGGACAGAGATAATACTCAGCAGAACCTTCCTTTCTGTAGACTGTGCATTGCTTGAAAACCCTGTCCCATATAAATAGTTACATTCCACAAATACTTTTTGAGAAATCTATGGTCTGCCCTTTGGGAATAGTGAGTTTTAAAAGTTTTTGTAATGGGAAGGATAGTGAATAAAAACAAGCTCACAAAACTTGGTAGAGACTGTGAGGCTTGGTTTAGTGGCTTATCTCTAAAAGTTCATCTGATGACCTAATCTTGTGGCCCAAACACAGAAAGCATGGTTCTTTTGACTCATTTCTGTCTTTGCTAAATTGATCTGTGTTTAGGTTGGAGACCAAGTTCTAGTGTCTTTGTCCTAAATTTCTGGTTCTAGTACAGGAGATTCAGGCATCAGACTCAGAGGTTATACCTCCCCAGTATTACCTTTCCTCCATTGTTTTGCTGGTGCTGGGTACTGAACCTAGAGCCTTAGTACATGGTTGGCATGTGCTTCTGCCACGGAGCTTCACCCCCAGACCAGTGCCTGTATCACTTTTGATGTGTGTAGACATTCATGCTGTGAGACCACTCTCACGAGTTCTTGGGGTGCCCCTCTGGTACGCGGCACGGGGCAGTAGGGTGAGTAGTCTTCAGTTGCTGCCAGGGCTCCTCTGGTCCCTTCCTAGCCTACCCCTGTGTGCCCTCCCTTTGGAAACCTTATGCTACCTGTGAGTCCCCACTGTAGGGAGCTGAACCGTTTCTCTTTTTACCCCTTGGACCCTTGCGCTCCATCATGAGCGCAGTCACAGAGGTGCTTAGTCCACAAGTAGTCTGTTGTTAAAAAGCAGGCTTTCCACACCAGCATATCCCCCCACTGCCAGGGTATCCTGCTTCTTCCTTAGGGACCTAACATCGAACCTCCTGGCAGGTATTCTCAGTGCTTCATGATGTCCATCAGACCTGGGTCCGTCTTGTTTTCCTAACAAGATACTTAGCAATAATCACCATAATCACATATGGGAGTCATTAAAGTTAATGTTCTTTCGACTACTGTAATTAGAAAAATTTCATTTTAAATTTCTTGAACAGATCCAGAGGACTTCACTGCCATTTAGAGTTGTACTTCCAATGTGTTTGTTTCTTTCTTTTACAAATTTAATTGTTTTACTGTGATGAAATTCTGGGCACAGAACTGACTGTCTTGAGATTTGGGTAGAGTTCATATAGAGAGTATGGGCTCAAGTAACTTCTACTATCTTTTCTACCTGGTCATTCTCTGCCAGACTTCTTTTCCAGGATCTTGTTACCATGTTTCCTATGCCCACTGATCAAGGCATTAAAATATTTGTGGAGCTTTTACTTTTTTTTTCTTTTTTTTCCTGTTTTTTTGAGACAGGGTCTTGGTTTGTAGTTCAGGGTGGCCCTGAACTCACTCTGTAGCCCAGGCAAGCCTTGAACTCAGCAGTCCTCCTGCCTCTGCCTCTAGAGTGCTGCGATAATAGGCCTGAGCCACTATGGCCAGCACTGTGGTATGTGGTACCTGGGGATCGAACTTGGGACCTTGTGATTGCCAGGACCCACAGAGCTAAATCTCCAGCTGAGCCTTTACTTTTCTAAGATACAAAGCTGTGTACTGGTAAAGAATAGTTCATTAAACTAGGATTTTTTTTTTTTTTTTTTTTTTTTGAGACAGGGTCTCGCTTTGTAGTCCAGGCTGGCCCTGAGCTCACTGTGTAGCCCAGGCAAGCTGGGAACTCAGCAATCCTCCTTTCTCTGCCTTACAAGTGCTGGGATTACAGGTGTGAGCCATCACGCCCAGCACTGTAAACTAGGAATTTTTTAGAAATACTCTCTCCTTCCTCATTGCAGACATTTTGTGTTTGATGTGTTTTCTTGTGTAGCCTGCTCCTCTCTGCTTTGTTCCTTGGTCAGCTTGTTGTACATCCCTAGGGTATTGGTAGTGAGCTTGGCGCTTGGGGGAGTATCTTAAGTATTATATAAAATACAAATTCTTTTTTTTTCTCTTGGTGCCAGGGATGAATCTCAGGACCTTTTACTTGCCAGGGAGGCACTTAGCCACTGAGCCGCATCCCTAGCCCCAAAATTTGTGGGGTTTTTTTTTTTTTTTTTTTTTGCCGTACTGGGGATTGAACTCAGGCGGTATGACTTGAGCTAAATCCCCAGCCCATCAAAATTTGAATTTTTAAGAAAAAAAATTACAGTACTAGTTAATTCATAACTCATGTGTTACCATAGTAGAAAAATCTGAACAAAATGGTTATTAAAATCTGCCCTTTCTATTACCTTTGACAACTTCAGGTAATTTTACACTTGTATTTCACAGTGACTAAGACCAGCCTTTCAGCTTTCTCTTCTGCTTGACATGACTATATTCAGACAGAATTCTGTGACCAAGTGCGTTTTCATAGAGTAGACTATGTCCTTTTCTGTGCAGTATTGCAGTCGTGGATGAGTAAGACTTGGTTAGAAATGTCCAATATGTACATATGAAATCCACAAAACTGGGGGGAGAAAAAGTGATCCCTGATAGTCAAATTACCAAGATAAACTTCCTGGGGGCAAAACAATTACAGCAGGTAGAAAAAGGATGGACAAGGGAAAATTTTCTGCAAAACCTGATCGGGCCTGTTTGGCAGGAGTGCAGGGGGTATGCGAGGAGGTGACGCTGACAAGGTTGAGGTCAGATTAGCCTTAACACTGAGTAGGTTCGCTGATGGAGACGGTTCTCAGAGTTGAGTGTGAAGGCCCTGGATTCAATCCCAGCTGCTAAAGGAAAAATCAAATCTGAGTAAAGGAGAAATACAGGATGCCAGAGATGATTTTGCAGGGCTATAATTACAGGAAAGTAAGGCAGAAACTCTTAAAAAGTCTACAGTTGGAGACCCTAGATTGTTCAATTTAGATTACTGGGAACAAATGATCTGGAAGTGTGGGTGTCATGTGTTTGGAGAAATGTGATTCCAGAAAAGAACGATACCCCAACTCTCCTGAAGGATGGGGAGGAATGAGTAAATTTCCAGATGAAGCATGAGTGTTAAAAGCGTTTCTTCCTAGTGTCAGTCTTTTTACCGTTTGCTACAGAACGACAAACCTGCCTCAAGTTCTCATTTACTTAAATCAGAATACTTAAATTATTTTAAATTCTGAATTGGACAAGCTTCCCTGTTGATATAACATTTCTTTTTCCTTGATTCTGGCTTCTTCCTTAAATTCTTGAAGAATTTTATTTTTTCTTTGGCCTTTACTGAAGAAATTAAAACCGGCAAAGAGGTAGGCTGAGAGGGCGCAGAGAGGAGGATGAAATGGGAGAGCAGCAGGCACTGCTGTGTGGTGGTGAAGGGACCAGTTCCTACTCTAAGTTGCAAAGAGATTCATGGACTTGGACATAATATAGTAGTTAAGCTGTCGGAACGAGCTCATTTGAAGTAGAAGATGTGAGAACACAACACTAAAAGATGCAACAGGAGGAAGAGCAGACAGCAGAGGGGCAGAGCAGCTTAGTGAATGATGGGTGTTGTTTTTCCCCTGTCCAGATGGACAGCTCCCAGCTGATCCACTGTCGGGAGCTCGTGGCACACCACCTTTCTGCTCTGCAGTCTTCCCTGCCTCTGAATTCCGTTTACGTCTACCGCCCCCTGAAGCACACCCTGGTGACCTGTGACAAGGGAGCGTTCAGATTACCTCCCTCCTCTGTCTCAGGCCCAGATTTCTCCAAGGACAACAGCAAGCCAGGAGTGCCCGTCAGAGGTCCGGCGGCCTTCTGCCCTCATCTGCCAGCAGCCAGTGGGTGCAAACACACCTCTGCGAAGCGCAAAGTGGAGGAAATGGAAGTGGACGACTTCTATGACGGAATCAAGCGGCTCTACAATGAAGATAATGTTGCAGAAAATGTGGTTTCTGTGTGCGGCACTGATTTATCAAGACAAGAGGGCCGTGCTTCCCCTTGTCCTCCTTTGCAGCCTGTTTCTGTCATGTAGTTTCAACATGCGTTACCTCTTCCAGTGCAAACTAAGGTTGGCTATTGGGAAACCACCTGTGAAATTAGGTAAGGCGGTGGAGGGATGTGTACCTTACCAGGCTGATTTGAAGTGAGCCAGAAAAACACCCTCATTACTCATGCAGTTAATTATATCTCAGCATTGTTTAAAGGCCAAAAAGAATTTACTGAAACGTTTTTTAGAAGTTTCCTTTGTAGTATGCCAGTTCTGCTATTTTCTCTGCTAAAATGTAGCTTGCCCCATGTCAGAAATTATAGTGGGAAAAAATTCCAAAACTCACAGCTCTCAGCTCTTCCTCAGCATCCTGATTTTTCTCTTTTGTTTGCTTTGTCATTGCATACTTAATGATTTTAATGCATGTTGATCTCTGTCCTCTGGCTTTCATTCAATAGGCAACCCCCACTTTTTATAGCAAAATGTGACAGTCATATTTAAACCATGATTTAGATTCCAGTTAGTGTGGAAAGTGCACTTTGGAATTGTCCAAGTGAATCAGAGGTGGTAATAGGAAAAAAGTTCTCACATTACTACATCAATTTTGTGTTTTCTCATTTCAACTCTTAGTTTAAAAACAAAATTATAGTTTATTTCTTACATTTTAAAATGGCATGTAACTAGAAAACTTAGATTGGTTGAAAGCATTTTTGACATTTGTATAAAAGAGTTTGTGACAAAGTTAATATATCCAGGTGCTCACCAAAGAAACCTGTATTAAGTAACATCATTAGATTTTTTTCTAACTTATCTGTTTCCACTCATTGGTAATCAGGAGACTGTCTAGATGTTGGGGCAGCTTTATGATTTGAGTCTGTAACATGTAATTGAGAACCCTCATTTTATGTCAGGATTTTCTTACAAAATTACTTAATGTCTACAATCTGCCTGTACTTCTCTTCATGACTATTGGATCCTGAGCTCCCTTTGCAGTCTGAAGAAGGTATCGCAGTCAGAACCACGTACCGATGATAAGCCTCTGGTAGCAATAAAACGTTGTCCTCAAGCTTTGTGTCTTTAACTTTTTTCTGCTTGTGAAAAGGAATTAGTTCCTGATTACTAGGTACTGTGATTTCAACGAAGGAAAACAATAGCCCAAGAATATACTTACTGAGAATAAAACATGAAAAGGACATTGGAATTTCCTTGAGGATTGCAGGTTTAGGCATACAAATTCCGTAATATCTTCCTACTGCTGGGTGGGGTTGGGGGTTGATCCACTTCTTGATGGACTTCGTGAGGGCAGGTTCTGGTGTATCTAGTCAGCATGTCATTTGAGCTCACTGATAGTGTTGAAGTTTAGCACAGCCGAGGCATTCTCGGTCCACATCTTTTCAGGAATTCTTGTGGAAGAATTCACTACCCATGTGCAGCCTTACCCATTTACTGACACGTGAGTATAGGGGTAAGAGGGAAGATAAAAGAACAAAGGAACTGTGAAGACAGGGGTGGGCTTCACAGTGGCATATTTCAAAGTCCATATCCTAGAGCCAGGTTTGGTAACATACCTGTAAGGCCGAGGCAGGAAGACTGCTGTTTGAGGCAGTCCAGTGAGACCCTGTCTCCACAAGAAAAACAGCCTGATTTTCATGTTTCTTAGTTCTAACTTGTGGGAGTTCCAAGAAACTTAAATACATAGTGTGCCCCCAGAAAATGTACATACTTCAGGAAAAGAAATGTTTCCAACAGGGAGTGCTGCCCTCGGGGGAGCCCCGACAGGATGTGTCACAGCAAACCCACCAGGCGCCGGCCTCAGAGCAGAGCCTGAACGTGCACGTGCCGCGATCTCAGCGACAAGGTTCCCAGGCAGCAGCGCGCTGCTCTGAGAAGTGCCCGGATGCTCGTGGCCACCACTTGCAGCACCTCTTTCATTGTACAGGCCAAACGTCTGAATTAACTTGCAATGTCTTAGGTTTAGTATTAAAATATTTACACAAGGTTTTCTTTCCCCGAAGTCTACATACATTTTTGGCAGACTGTACAGTGCTTGTGAAACATGGCATTTAATCTCTACAATCTGTGAAGACATTTTAATGTAGGAAACTAAGTAAAATTGAGCTTAGGGTCAGAAGACTTCATTTGTAGCCCAGCAGCTGGCTCAAGGGGTTTTAATACTAAGGGTAGGTAAAAGGCAGCGCACTGGGCTGGGCTGTGCCTGTGGCCCAGGCCCTTGAGATCTCACCCCCACAAGGGGTGGGTTTGGGACACAACCAGGGAGATGGTGGGCTGTTGGCTCTCGGGCTCAGAGCTCAAGTAGGACTGGAGGCCTGATGCCTTCCCTGCCACCTCTCAGGGCCACCTCTGAATTCTGAAAGAAGTGGCATGAAAAGAAATAGCAAGCACCAAACTGGAGCTTTTTGGTAAGAATATTCCTGCTGTTCATTTCTCTTCCCCTGAAAAACCTGTCCCACGTTACTTGGGTTAAATTCTGGCCTCATAGCACAGACTAAGACTGGACAATTTGAGCTTTATGTATCCCAGTTGGTGGTTGGCTACTACCACTCTGGAAGGCTGAGGTAAAGACGATCAAACTCAATCTCATCTTGATCAGTGTAGTGACTTAGTGAGACACTGTCTTGAGGGGGAGGCGCAGATAGATCAGTGCGCCGGCCCTGGCAACCCCCAGTACTGGGGGGAAATACAGCTGCTGCCTCCTAGTGGTTAAAATCCACACGTCTCTGGACAGGCAAGGGAATAAACTGGCCTTAAGGGTTCTCTAATCAGCCAACAAAAAGCAGTACTACCAGGTGGGATTTATTCCAGTCTCTGAAACATACCAGAAAGTTACTAGTAGCAAACTACGTCCTCTAGAATCAATCTTAATTGGGGACAGAAGGAAAGCTGGAGCCAGGGCTCTGAAACACCAGTGCAAAGTCAGACATCGATTTGTCAGCGGTGTTCCTAACACTACTTCAGCTCTGAAGGAAGCTGGTGGGTAGTTCTTCACTCAGTCCACCCGGTGAGAATCACCCTGGGGACCCACTTGGGGGGACCAAGCCATCGGTGTTGGCCCACTCAAGAAGTATCAGTCCTTTTGTAAAAGCAGTCACTTCACATCGTCTGTGCTTGACATACCTGGGTTGACCAGCTGTCCAGTGCACACACTTTGGAGCTCCTCAGGCAAGGAGGCAAGCTGCACCGGAAGGCTACTGCCCAAAGCAGAATAAGCCCTTCCCTTGAGAAGAAAGTGTTGCTGCGGACACTCAGCATGATGGGAGGTGGCCTTCCTCCTCCGAGCAGTCTGTGCACTGCCCCCCGAAAGGGGAGGTGCTGTGCATACGCTTCCACAGGCCATCCCGAGCACTCCAAGTTTGTCAGAAAAGTGAGGGTTAGTTGGCCAGCACCACTGACAGTATCGAAAAGGGTTCAACTTCTAACACATTTCAAGTCCTTTTGACATGAGGTTTTGTTTAGTGCACCAATGTTACTTCACACGCCTCCAAAACTGTTGAAATTAGCCTTTATGTTAATAAGAGAATGCCTCTCATTAGTATTAAAGTGTTAAATACTTTGAGCTTTCACCACTAGATGGTGTTCCAGAAAAAGAATAAAGCATCTTTCAACATTTCTGGAGGAGAAAAAGTCATTTGGGCTTACGTGTGCTAACAGGCAGTTGGACGCACTTTGTCCCTAAGCCCCACTACATCAACATCTGTGATTCCAAGTTCACAGCACTTAGGATACAGGCAGCCTGTGTGTGTGACACTCAGGGGTCTTTAGCAGTATCAGCCCTGGAGAAGGACGGATAGCTGGATGTTGAATCTCAGAAGGGACTGTGGAGGGTGGGGTGGACAGAATAACCCAAAGTTGTGGGCAGTCCTGGGAAGTCGCCTAACAATACAATTCAGAAAGCATGAAGAAACAGCCAGCCCCCCTAACCTTGCTGGTTTTGGCTTGAGTTGATCATTGGGACAGAAAAGATGAAGCATACACATTTAGCATAGCTTCCATCAAGGGACTAGACTGAAAGCTTCCTCTTCTCATATTGGAACTATATTGGTTTTATGATACGCTAATGCGTACCTAACACTTTGATGTAGAATAAACTCACAACTCTCATTTTATCACTTGAAAAGTCACGAGATAATCAAGATTATCAGATACAGAGAGATGAGTTCACAAGTCTAGTTTTTTTTTTAGTTCCCAGGGACTTCTAAGTTTAGAATGAAGTACGACCTCTTCTTTTATCTTGGCTTTTAAAGTATAACCTTCACAGATGAAGTGCTGGACTTGTTGACCTTACTGCGTTACACAGTAGTTTCGGTGGTAGGAAAATGTTCTAATAGCCCTATACACAGTAAACGTGTTTCTCATGTCCTGGAAACCACTTGTTTTGTTGGGCCCAGGACACTCCAAACTCGAAGGCAAGACAGGCATGAAAATGCAGTTGGGGGGGGGGGCCTTTGCTTTTCAGTTTCATGTCTTCAGAGAATTGCAGTTAATGCGCGGCTGCATCCGACTCCAACGCGGGCCTGGTGCACCATCAGACAAAGGCTTTGGAATGGTGAGGGTGGGGAGGGGCTGATGTGAAGAGGAAGCTGAGGTAGACCTGAAATTGCAGAGTGCACGGCTCACACACAGCATGCTGTGGATTGTTATTCTTACACACGCTGTGTGTTTGTGTGTGTGATACAGAAACCTCTTCCTCTCCTGATCTAGGTGCTACGATTCTGAAAGAACTTTCCACAGTGCACTAGAAGGTCATCCACCCATGGTACTACAAAAGACTTGAGGCAGATGGGGAATAATTTGTATTTCACATAAATGTGTGTGCATGCATGCATGTGTGTATATAGATATGTTGTCTTTTGGTTTTTTGATGCAGGATCTCAACTGTGCAGTTCAGGCTGGCCTCGAACTCATGGGATCCTCCTGCTTCAGCCACCCACTATAACTAGCTTGTATCTCCACATTGCTAGTCAGAATAGCAAGGCTAAAAAAGTATCTAAACTCAGTTTCCTTAGATGCGTACATCCAACCTCCCCATCAGCCCTGGGTGCCAGTGTCTTGCCAGATATGGATCAGTAAGCCAGACAACATAGTTTACAGGAATAGGTACCACGGGCCTGAGAATTCAAGCACAAGGGCCTCCTGCGTGAGTCCAAGTACCCTGTCGGGCTCCAGGGTAGAGTCGTATATGGCTGGCACAAAAGGTCTTCTGTAGAAAGGTCGGCTACATACAGTGAAGAGCATACATTTAGTTTCTCACACATTAAAAACTGTTTACTCAGGGCCGGAGCTTTAGCTCAGTGGTTCCAGCGCCTGCCTTGCAAGCGCAAGGCCCTGAGTTCGATCCCTGGTAACCACATACAATGCTGGGCGTAGTGACTCATGCCCACCGACAATCAATACCACATACCACAGTGCAGGGCGTGGTGGCTCACGCCTGTCATCCCAGCACTCGGAAGGCAGAGGCAGGAGGATTGCTGAGTTCGAAGCTTACCTAGGCTACATAGTGAGCTCAGAGCCAGCCTGAACTACAAAGTGAGACCCTGTCTCAAAAACAAAACAAAACACAAAAAAGCAAAAAACTGTTTACTCAGTCTGTGCCACTTGCGGCAAAAACCCTCTATCGGTGTGCCAGGCGTGGTGGCTCACGCCTGTAATCCCAGCACTCGGGAGGCAGAGACAGGAGGATTGCTGAGTTCGAGGCTTGCCTGGGCTACATAGTGAGCTCAGAGCCAGCCTGAACTGCAAAGCGAGACCCTGTCTCAAAAAAACAAAAACAAAAAAAACCCCTCTGCCGGTTTCCTGCGGTATCGCTGCAGGGAAGCTCACGGCAAAGACATGTGGATGATCTTCACGTGGCCGAGCTCAGCCCACACTGATTCAGGTCACGTCCCTCTTTCATGGGTCCTGTGCTAATCTCAAGCAGCTCGACTATTTTTGTATATGAAGGCAGAATCTATCTGAAATCAGCTCATATTTTTAAGTGGAATGAAAAACATAAAGGTCACCATGGGGCAGGTACAGTAGCAGATACCTGCAACCCCTGCATTTGGGAGGCCTGCTCAGGAGGACTGCCAGGTTCGAGCCCAGCTCTGGTAACTAAGCAATGTGAGACCCTGTCTCAAAACAACACAAGACACAGAGGGGCTAGGGATGTAGATCTGCAGCTCAGTGCACAGGCCCAGGTTCCTTCCCCAGCACCAGGGACACACACAACCCACCGTGGCAAGATTCCCAATGGCTCAATGTCCTGCTTTCCCCCTGCATTCTAGCCTGATAAGCCGCTGATTTTTATTATATCTGCTGATTACATTATGCTGTATTATGCTGATCATGCTCTCCGGGACCAATTCCTATCCTCTAGTCAGCCAGGAGAACTCGAGAAGCTCCTAGGTCTGTCGACACTTGAGAAAAACAGTCACCCAGCTATCGCTGCCTCTGTGGCCATCTATGGAGAGGTGTCCACGGTGAGGTCAGGCGCCTGGCCAGAGGGGTCCAAGGCCGCTTTCTCTCGGCCCCTGAGCGGAGGAGGCCAACCTGCCTGGCACAGGCCGCTCCACGGATTGGCACAGGGCAAGGAGCTGCATCACCGGGACACGCGTCTCCGCTGAAGGCAAACACCGGTCAGAGTCCAGATCTGCGCTCACCAGAAGCCTCGCGTCCTGGGGCCTTGGGGGAGACAGGACCGTGGGCGTGCCGATCGGTGGAGGAGCCCTCTGGGCTAGTGCAGAGCTCCGGCCTGAGCGGGTGGATCCCTTCTCAGCCCTTCTGCACGGGGCTGCCCCAGGGCGAGCTTCCCTCTGCCAAGGTCTTCCTGCCCCGAGCTCCCTGCAGACTGAAAGCAGGAGCCCGATACCTCTCCCTCCTTTCAGGGGCCTACGCCAGCTTGTCCCAGCAACGACATGACGGATACACTACCTTTTGCTCAATGAACACCTTACACCTGGCTGCAGGATTTGCTAGTCAGTGTGGTGTACAGCTGTGATCTCAGCCCTTGGGAAGCTGAGACCAGACTGAGCTACCAGCAAGTTCAAGGCTTGCCCGGACAAGAGAGAAGACCCTGCCTAGGAGGTGGGGAACTATTTGTAAAATGAGTGTCAGTGAAATTGATATCAAAATTAAAGTGAATTAAGGAGTAAAGCAAATAACTAGCGACTGCCGTGGTTTTGACAAAGCTACATGTTTACATTCCAAGACATCAGAGCCGGCAGCCTGCGCTCCTCACTGGCCAGGGGCAGCACGCATGAGGGCGATGGCCCCTGAGCCTGGGTGCGATCGCTCAACGGCGCACGACCCGTCTTCAATGAAGAGCAGCGCGCCAGCGTTCTAAGGGGCCTGTCCGAACAGGAGCCGCGGGGCCGCTGCCGCATCATCTGGCTGCAGGCCCCGCCCACTGCTAAGGATCCTGACCAAATGCAACCCAGGCTGCCGGTACTATTTTCAAGACCTACCCACTATGGAGCTGAAAAGTGAAGATGTCTGCCACAGACAAGCAAGGAACCTGGCGGCTGAAATAGTGACTACACAACAACTGGGAACTGTCCTTGGCTGTAAAAACTGCCCCCAGCTGGCTGTTATTCCAAGTCACCTGGTCCTGAATCTGACTCACCACCAACGGGTCAGCACTGGGAAACAGCTCACTCGGCGGCAGAAGTAGGTTGTGCTGTGGTGTATTTAAGTGATCCGCTTTGATCTCAGCAGGGTTTTGCAGACGCTGTGGAGAAAGCCGCCTGGTCACGTAGAGAAGACAGTGCGGTGAGAGGCACTGCCGGTGACCTGACGGCGAGGCGGCGTCATGTACCTGCGCGAGGTTCTTTCTTCCCCACGGCCCGGGACACGTGGGTCCTGGTAAGAAGCCGTGGACGCGGGTAACACAGAGCTTCGTGATAAATAAAGACAGGGATGGGCCATCAGGTTATTTTAAGGTATCTTTAAATATAAATTGAGCCCCAGAGGCAGAAAAAAATTCTACCCAACACTGGCATATTTTAAACATGATTAAGGTTTGTAGATCAAAACCCTGGTAACAAAAAAAGGGGCTTTTGTTGCGTCTAAGACGAGAGCATATTAAACAGTTTTGTGACTTGAACTGCAGTTACATTCCCCTTTAAGTGACCTTAAAATTGCCATAATTTTGGTACCAAAAATTTGAATAACCAATACAAAAACCAGAATCCCGATTGCAAAACAGCTTATATAAGGGATGCAGGTAACAGAGTCACATAAAACCACAATGGTTCCCAAAGTAAAGGGAGGACGCCCGCTTCTCTCTCAAGGGCAGACGGCCAGCTGAAAGGTAAAGACACCGTGTCAACAGGACACTCCAAAGAAAAACTTGCATCCATCTCTGTGCATGCAATATCAAATGTTTTTTTTAAAAACCCCAAACACCAAAACAACCCACAAAACTAACAGAAAGAAGGAAAACGCCTGTATCTCATGCCCTGACGGTGGCACCTGAGCCGTTCAGAGCAGTGCTCGGGACAGGAGGGACGTTAGCACAGCTCGAGTCTGTCCGAGGCGGGCGCCTCAGGCTGGGGCACAGGGCACAGGGCACAGGGCACAGGCTCTCTTCAGTCCCAGAAGTTGTTGGATCAGCAGCTTCAGTGACATGACAACTAAGCAAGAGGATTCCAGCACGAGACCTTGGGTTTGGGCCCAAGTTCCCTGTTTCGCTCAATTTCCTTTTTCTTTTTAATTACTAGCGTGTTTCTGGTAGTGGAGTCACTTCGGTAGCCACTGTGGGCAGTGATGTGTAAACAGACATTGACAAATACAAACAGCAGTGCGTTATTTGACCCAGACTTTAAGAGAACAGGAGGCGACGGTGGAAATGAGGTAACTCTTCCCCAACACGTGACAGACAGCTCCTGCTCTTCTAATGCTCTATGTCCATTAGGAGAGAGTAGGGCTTGTCAACGGGATGGCTACATAAAGAAGAAGCTACAGAGAGAAAAAAGAAAGGTTCAGGTTCAAATTTGCTTCTTAAAGCCTTAAAAAAAGTGCTTCTCTACAACAAGCTGTGGAGGAACCGTGGTGTGTCAGTAAAAGGGACGCGTTCGCGAGGGTGGCAGGGGGCACAGCGCTGCTCAGCCTGGGCAGGGGAGAGAAGGTCCCTCCCCGGGCACCGGCCCCTCCCCCGAGGCCGAGGGGCAGCAGGACAGGGGAGGGAGGATGGCAGAGGCGCTACGGGGGGACAGGACACCACAGGACGTGTCTTGGAGAAGCGGGAGCATCCCAAGCCCACAACACAAGGCAAAAGCAGGAGAAACTGCCACCCTCCCCTCCTCCGGTCCCCGACAGGGAAGCACGTGTGTGTACAATGCGTAGGAAGCGGTGACCAAAAAGAACTCACAAAAGGGCACACAGTACGACATTTGGGTAAAAATATATTTTCCCCGCTTTTTGTCTTGGCACTAGTGATACGTATGCATAGATTACCTGTTCACCACACTCCTTCCTACCTTAACAACACCAAATTACCCAACAAGGTGCTGAGTGACTACGTTCATAATTGGAGGAATAATACGCTTCACATCAATACAATCATTTTAGTTCTTAAAAAAGACAAGCATCTAACATGCAGCTTACATGTATGACAAGTCTGTATTAACACTGAAAGATTACAGAACAGTTTTAGAAAACACCAGTTATTTCCAATCAGCAAAATGACAAGGGTTCTACAACTACAGTTTAAGGCATATCCACATATTTTAAAATTAGGAAATAGACAAAATTCTAATGCTGTTCACAGCTTAATTTTCTATTTATTTTTTTAAAAATCCCCTTCATACCTACAGACAAACTAGACTTTGTAGGTCACAATCCTGCTAAAGAGTCATCGTGTACGTGTCCTGCCAACAGAACCAGGACTCTTGGAAGCTGAGACTTGACAATTCCAGACACCTGCACACGGCAAAGCCAAGGGGTTGGAACAGACAGTTCCGGGGGACACACAGCGACAGCAGCACACGGTCTGGGGACAGCCGGGAAACCTGACTCGACACTGTGTGTGAGACACGCGTGGCTGTGTCGGGAACGTGAGGAAGCCAAGCCCGTGCACCCGGGTGCACAGCTGCAGAGAACGCATGACTGCTGGTGAGTACGGAGCAGAGAAAGATATTAAGAAACCTGCGTCCAGCATCGCACGAAACAGTTCCTCTGAGTTGCCCTTCTGGAGAAAACCCAGCGCAGTTAATACAGACCCTAATAACCCTCTGAACTCTCAGTAAATTCTCATTCGAGCTTCTCCTTCACAGACCACTGTTATGGCATCTCCGTTCAGAAGAGGCCAGAACACAGTCATTTTGCTTGAAAACAATATATAAGCAGAGGCCAGCTGGAGCCATCTGGCAAAAAAAAAAAAAAAAAGGTGACCACTGTCACAGCATCACGGAGAGGCTGTTAACCAAGACCTAAAGTGTAAGTGACCACGGAGACGCCTGGCACACATAGCTTCTTGATTCTCTCTAGCGGAAGGTGGCGCTTTGCACGCTAGCTCGATTTACGGTCAGAATCCAGGACCCTCTGTGGCAGCCAATGAGGCCTGTAACACTGCCATGCAGAACGCAGGCGACTTCGCAGTGAGACCAGGAAGTGGGAGACAGATTGTGAAAAATAATAAATGTGGCCATTTTAGATACATTTAGCTTTGTTTGAAAGCAAGACACTATTCTCTCTATGCCCCTCCAAAAAAAAAAAAAATCTTTCCATCCCATTTTAGAAAGATCTCAAAGATTTCTTACTACTGTACTTACATGCAAAGGCGAAAGCACATCCAATTAGATTTGAGGGTATCATTTATTCCGTGCAGAGCCAAGGACTACTGTGAAAAAAGGCATAGATACAGAAAGAAAAGAGCAGCAATAACAAACTAATCGGGGCTGGGGAATAGGGGTAGAGAGAAAAGTTCAAAAGCAACACATTTTTTAAAGAAAGCTCCTATATGTTTCTTTTGATTTTTTTATTCCCTGACTCTCCATAAAATTTATTTTGCTATGAAAAATTTAATGCAAAAAAATCAATAATCTCAGAATCAAAAAGTCAGCTGGATGCTTTCTGTTGCAAGGCTCGTTTTAAAAAGCTTTTAGGGATGCAAGAAGTAGAATTTAAAAGTGTATTTTCTATTACAAGGCGCAAAAAATGCTCACACAAGCAAAGGCTGGAACAAGCATACAATACAAATATTCAAGCTCTTGTGAGGTGCCCGGCCCAGGATTAGTCGGCATGCTGTCTAGCACTGACTGCTCACAACTAGCCTCAGAGCAGGACTTGCAAAAACAAAGCAACGAAAAAAGCGCGGGTCTAACAGCCGCTCGCCGCGTGAGGGCCGCCGCGCTGCCGCTGCCGGCTTGCAGCCTCTGTCCCGGCTTAGTCTGCTCTTCGGGGAGCTCAGTTTTCTCACTTTGTCGACTGAGGGCTACAGCGCGGAAGACCCTTCCTCCTTTCTGCTCCACGCGATTGGGGGCAAAGAGAAGACAGGAAAAAATATTGGGTGGAACCACACAGAAATTTAACTTTTTAAAAGAGGTATATTGGGGGACAGGAGGAGCAGTACATTTTCACTTGTTTCCTTGTAACTAGTGGAAGTCAGACTGAAAGAGCAGAGGCAAAGTACTGGGTTCAAGACAGTGTCATCCTCTCGGCTAAAACAGGAGGGCGGCTCTAGAGAGGAAACAGGATCTTGCTGCAGCAGAACCAAGCACCAGCAGGGCAGGTTAAAGGCACCTTCTGGATAACCAATCAGGCGTGCAGTGCACGCTCTGGCACCAGGGTCCGCCCTAACCGCGGGCGAGGTGACGGCCTGGGACACAGCAGGTGGAACGAGGCCTGGCGAGGGGCCAGGAACACTGCATTCGCGACACCAGCAAAAGAGCTGGAAATGTGTCTGAATTTGACTTTCCTGATTTATGTTATGTTCCTTCTCATTTGTATCTGACATTGACAAACTCCTCTCAAATTTGCTGCTGGTGACACATGGCTTATGGTGAATTTTCTATGACAAGTATTTGTGGCAATTTTCTCATGATTCGTGAAAAACTGTACTGAAAGTACTCATGGCCTGGAATCAGCCATAAGGCCTGGCCCTCGGCCTGCTGCGAGCCCGCGTGGGCGTGTGTATGAAGGACTTCTCGCTGCAAGCAGCAGACAGGCACTGGTGCCCGCTGTCCTTGGTGGAGGACTCTGCTACTAAGCAACGAGACCTCAGTCCATGAGAGGCGGCACGAGCGGTCTCAGCAGTGGGGCCAGGCCAGGCTCTGCGAGGCAGACGCTCAGATGCAGTCTCTACCCGAGAGCGACAGAGCCAAGCTCAGGCAGACAGTGTGAGTGTGAGACGGAAACTCAGGCGTGTGGCAAGTCACCCGCAGCGCCCCCGCTGCTCTGCCTACCTACCAGTCTCCCTCGGTTTGGGGCCGGCGAGGCAGACAAGGAGCTCGGGGACTGGGCGATCACAGGGACGGGCAGTCAAGAAATGCAAGCTGTTGTCAGGGCTACTCGGGGGTTTAGTTCAGCTGCTGAGGTGATGGGAAGTTTTTACGTCAGATGTACTGGCAGCATTTTACCCCACTCTCCTCCCTCCACGGTGACACACAAACAAAGCCTGCCTCCTGCTGCCACTGGGCACGGGCAGGAAAGCAATCATTCACTTTCCGGGAGCGGAGTCCAGGTGCACAGAGCTTTGGCTGTCATCCCCTGTTCTATCATTTGCACCACCCGACAAGATGCAGCCAAACGAGTGAGGAGTTACTGGTGTCTGGGGAAGGCTAGACAACAAAATAAAACCAAAGGACACAGATGGCAGAGGTACACTATTACTGCAAAAGCAGGTGAATGCGGGAACATCCTTGGCTTGCCAGGCTTTATGTGAAGCTTGCACTGCAAGTTAAAAAACAAAACAAAAAAGTTAGAAATAATAATAAATTAAAAAGAAAGGAAAATAGGAGCGCCAGCACCAGCATTCAGTGACAGTGAATGCTCATGCAATGATTATGGAATTGACAGAAAATGAAACCAAAAACTTGAGTAAGCTACTCTACATGACAAGCAAGAGCAAAATTTTAATATTTAATTACAGAACATATGGTTAGTTTCCATTTGCATGAAACTCAGAATTCACAAGTGACTTCTTGAAACCACTGTATACTCCCACAGAAGGAATTACTGTTTGGTGTTTGTTTCTTCAGGTAACATCAAACCATTATCTCTTAGGTGTGGGTATCAGCTGAAAACTGACTAGGAGCATCGTTCTCCATTTCTAAGCAGCTGAAGGAGTCAGGGAATAAATACACTGTAAATGCCTGTACAAACGACTTGGAGAAGTCTAGAGCAGCCTGGGGGCTGGACTAGAATGAGTGGAGGATGTGCTACTCGTCTGCCTGGGAAGGACAAAAACAAAAAATGAACAACTGTTACATAGCAGTAGGCACGGCAATACCAGGAGCTTTCTCCTCTTTAAAGTACAAAGCAGTCGGTGCTGAACCCAAGAGCCACATATCTCATTTTAGGCACATTCAAAACATGCAACTTTATTCCTTAGCAAAAATTCACTTTTTTCCAAAAAGAGAGAGAGAGAGAGATGGTTGTGTAAACTCGTTTTTGCACACCAGTTTTGTTTTGTTTTGCTTTGTTTTGTGAGACAAGGTCTCACTCTATAATTCAGGCTGGTCTTGAACTCATGGTGTTCCTCCTGGCTCAGCCTCTGGAGTGTGCTACCATGCCTACTCGCACACCAGTTTTAAATGATGAATTTGAAAGGTTATAGGGTAGTTGCATCTTGACCAGCAAAGCCTGCTGGCAATTGTGCCAACTTTTCAGAACAGATGAACACCATCCTGTGGACAACGTACTCTTGGGCAGTCCCTGCAAGCAAGCAAAGGCACTGGATGGCGGGGTGAGGTCCAGCTAGGGGCAGTGCCAGGGTTAGTTCTAGCTTGTCTATAATCTTAGGAAATGTTATATATTCTCATGCTACTATAGGCCAAGAATTATACAAAGACTACCAAGTTAAAAAAAAAAAAAGCATGTGATTAGAGTAGAAAAAAGGAAATTTAAAACTATTAGAGCACCTAAGCCTGGAGGTAGAAGCACAGCAGGTGAATAAACTTTCAGTGAACTTTCTACCTTGAAAAAGCCAACTCCCAAGAGGCCTACACTGTTATTCTTGCACCTAGGAGCTTCTGTCCAGGTGCTGCTCTGGTTACGATCTTTCTCTCTTACCTTCTCTAATCAAAACCCTCCACTGCCCCTGGCAACAAGAAGGGTGATTTTTTTCTCTTATACTTTAAGCCTCCCACTGGCCAATGCTTTCACTAAGAAGTATGGAAAAAGATAAGAAGCTTAAAAAAGTGACACAAAAAATGTGTTATTTTCAGGCACAGAACATGACTGATTGCTGTGAACCATGTCTATTGCTATTAATGAGAATAGATAAATAAAACTAGAATAGACTCCACATAGATTCACATAAACTTTGAAAGCATTATACGTACATCAGGAAGAAAGTAACTGAATATGTTCAAAAGGACACGGAAAAACCTCCCTAGACAGGGAGGTTTTTTGATAGAGGACAATATTGATTAGCTCTTAACATTTATATTGTATAAAGGTATACCTAACATTTATGAGATATTCTTTTAACATTGCTGGTCCTTTATAAACATTTTTACCTTTAAAACTTGTACCTTTAAAAGTTGTACCTTTTTGCACTTTAGTCCTCTGGGGTAAGAAAACCTAGACTTTGGGTTTCCTAAGTTGTGAGCCAGCAGCTTTTATTCTTTCATTCACACAGCAGACATATGTGCATACACATCCTACACACACATACACGCACACACTCCTGTTTTTATCCTGTCTAGTTCGGACCGAGGGTGCACTGCTAAATGGCTTTCCCTTGGCTCACTGCAAGTCGCTGGAATGTGGGTCTCTGCTTGAAGGACCCACTAGTGTCAGATGCTCTTCCAAAACACAGAGTCATGGAAGCATTTTCTTGCACTGGATAAAAGTAGCCAAATGGTTCTCTCTGAATGAAGGCAGAAAATCCAAATTTTGGGCCCCTGCACTCCTTTGGTCACTTGGGTCTGAACCGACCCGAATTAAAATCACACTTCCTCTCCACGAACTCCTGCCACTGCTTTGAGAAGTGGCTGCTCTCCCGCTGCGTGGAAAGCATGACTCAAGCTCTCAGCTGTCACTGCAGCCTGTGTTTCCATCCTGGCTACAGGCAGCACCACAGGATCCCTCACAGACGAGTCTGTGGTGTACTGGTGAGCAGACAAGGCAGAGTGACAGTTCTCCGTGACAATCTGAGGCGGAAGCCTAGGTGCTATGTTTTTAGAGAATGTAATTCTTTGCCTGCTTGTTCTTTTCCTCTTTGTGGAATTTTGGCATCTAAAGATGAAGAGGAAGACCCTGAAACAAGCTGTGAGTTAAGCAGACAAATTGGACCCTGTGAAGACTTGCTTCAAAGGCTCTTGTGTCTGTGTTCCTGTCAACCCAACAGCTGTTGTCGCAAACTGCACTCTCTAACCCCCGGGGTGATCCAAAGAGAGCTTCAAATCACAGGAGAATTTCAAGCGAGCTCACATTTCCCCTGGTTTAGACACCTGCTACTGGAACACAACCCGATTCTTTGGCACACGAAATCAAGGACATATTTTCAAAGTTCTGTGTGGGTACAGGTGTGGCTGAGGGTGGTCAAGGGTGTGTTAACTGGATGGGCACTTTGGCTGCATTCACAATAGGACAATTTAGCATCTTGCTGGACTGAAAGAACAGGTAGCCACTAGCAGCCCTTAGAAATGCTTCAGGCTGGGAGCAAGACTCTGACTTTGCCTTGCCATGCCTGACAACACAGAGTAGAAAAATAAGTTTAACCATTGTGAGTTCGGATATTCTTTACCAGGAGTCGTGGGAATTATCTTCAGAGAACAGAAACAGACCTGTCTTCTCTGAGGAATCCTAGTGTTGGACAGGATGCTGCTACAGCAGATGACAGGTTACTCCAGTCCCGATTGCTTCATCGGCATGGTCAGGTTTGATAAATTAATCTTTGTGTGCCCTTTAAAAATACTTTAAAAACCCTTATCATCTTCCCTGCACTGTAGAGAAACTACTTCCTTTTATTTTTTGGTAACAGACCAGTTTCCAGTCTGTAAATAGGAAAGCAGACATGCAAGAAGAATATATTGTTAGAGGCCCCAGTAAATGGGGAGACACCTGCTTACTTTTTCTTATCCTTGTCTTTCTTGGTCTGCTGGGCCCCAGACTGCTGGGCCTGGGACTGTAGTAGCTGAGCTGCTGCTTTCTTCTTCTGGAAGTTGTTCACCTCCTCCTCCAGCTCCTTCTTCTTGTCTTCCACTTTCTTCTTCTCTTCCTGGTGCGTCCGCTTGAGGAGGTCAAACTTTTCGTGAAGCTGGAGAGGAAGAGCCAGACAGGCTTAGGAAGCACAGGAAAACCGCACTGATGGGCGGCCACATGGACCTGCTCAAAGACAAAGCACGCAGCACGTGGCCGCGTCTGCTTTCATTTCAGGAGTGACGCCTCACCTTGGTGCCTCATGGAGGGAAAAGGCTAAGATGTCAGGGGACATTCATCTGTCCACGACTTGCCACTTGAGTTCCTTGAACTAAAAATTTTTTGAACAGTCTTTCCAGTAAGGGCACATATTCATTTTTACAAAGCACAAGGAAAATTAAAAGTTACCCATGATTCCAACAAAAAAATCCACCCTCATGGCAAAAGTGGGTTGGTATTTCTGGTCCTTTTCTCAACATATATAAATAGACATATCTCTATACCCGTATATACTACTAAACTTGTAAGGTGTTTTGGGAAATGTATGACCCTTAACAAATTGAATTAAACATCATCATCATGGGGTAGGTATATTATTCCGTGGCAGAACATTTGCTGTCATGTATGAGAGGTTATGGGCTTAATCCTCAGCATGGGGGAAAAAAATCAATAGCGAAAACAAAAACATGGAAGAAAGGAGCAAATGCTTACTCAATAATTCAAAATCTTTACCCATCATCCCCTTGGTTCTTAAAGCCAGAAGCAAAGAAGGCTCAATTTTCTTTTATCTGCAGCAAAACCACCTTGAGTTTTAGCTATTTAAATAATTTTTAAGTTTCAACAGTCTTTTTAAAAGTAAAATATAATGAGAAAATTACTTAGTTGATTTCATTGAGAAAGGTAATGAGCTATAGGTCAGGCAACAGAGATACTCATCACTGACCGGCAGAAACAGACACAATCCACCTTCTCGAGTCCTCTCTCAGATCTGGTGTGCAGTGTCACAATGGTCAGCATTCGCACGAACTCCAAGGAAGCCGGGGATTGGGCCGCAGTGGGCTAAAGGCGTCCGGAGGGACACTAGAGCTGGCAGGGGCTGCACTCACCAAGGGGTTGACAGAGGCAAAGCCTGGCCTGTACCACTGCGCTCGCCAAGGGGCTAACAGACTAAGACAATAATCACGGTCTCAGAATCCAGAACCTCTCATGCCAAGACTTGGAAACTGAGGAAACATAGTACAGCAAACACCACCTGATCCATTCAAGAAACCTCAGGATAGTTTTAGTCTTGGCTACTAACTAGCTATGTAACTGCAAAAATTACTCTATATACTCTATAACTTATCTTCTTTCAAATGGGGATAAGAATATCTGGCTAGCTTTTCTTGTCCAGCTAGTGTGACAAAATGTATGCAGAAAGTACTTGGAACAGCATGAGACACTATCAAATGCCAAGTTAGTGAAGTCTTTTTTACACTTCTGTCCCGTAAAGGCAAACTGCTTACCTCTTTCTCTGCCTCTTTAAGTTCAGCTTCTTTCTCTTTCACTCGCATAACGAACATTTGCCTCATTTCTTCTTCTTTCTTCTGCAGTTCCCCCAGGAATTCATTCCTCTTAGCTTCATATGTCTCCTGAAGGCTTCAAAATTCATAAAGCAAGGACAGGGTCATGAAACTGCATAGCAAGAAATTCAGTTCTGATCATTGCTACCCATCTACTTCCAAAACCATGACAAAGCTGCTGTCTACCATGTAAAGCTCGGGTCATATGTCAGCTTCATTCATGCTGTGACTGAAAAGACAGAGAAGCACATCAAAACCTCGAATGAGTAGGAAGCACCGTGCAGCAAGCACCACCGTGCACGGCGGACCAGCCAGGTCGTATCTTACACTTACTCCCACAGGGAGGGCAGGCAGGCAGGCTCAGGCTGGAAAGGGACGGAGGCGTGGAAGTGATAGTCGCGGGGTCAGCACAGGGCTGAGCTCGGGCCGCAGCCCTGACTCCTGTCCCTCTCCCGGCTTCCTGACGTGTGAGGGTGGACGCCGTGACTCTTGCCTTTCAGGATGCGATTGAGAGAATCGGATGCGGCCACGTGCACACGAAGCCACTGACGTACCAACGGTGCTTAACAACACTTCCTCCCGCCCCTCCTCCAGCCCCTCCTCCTGCTAACACTGCAGACCCAAGAGTGTCCTAAGAGTAGTGTAGAAAATTGCTGCTTAGTTGAATGAGCAATTGTAACCAGAACGGGGAGGAATTTTTACTTTCATTTGAAAGCCACTCTCTTCCTGTCCACAAAGCTTAGAACCCAGCATTTCACCTTGAATGCATCACTCAGCTGCATCTCTATAGGAGAACAAAGATATTTACAGAGAAAGCAGCTCTGGGCACACAACCAAAAACAGGAACAACAGAGGCCCGTCGCCCCGCCACAGACACGCCCTGAGCAGCTGCTGTGTTCGGAGGAGCTGGCACTCTGTTCTCACTCGCTGTCCTGAGGACAGGTGTGCAGTGACAGCAGCCCGACTCGGCCCTCACGCAGGGCACACCACCAACCCCACCTGCACAAGCGTGCGGCTCCACACTCCGGGGGGCTACGCAGCTTTTCACCACGAGAGAAAACCATGCCAGACAGTGACAACAGCGCCTAATAGTAACAGCAGTATTTGGGCTTCAAGACCTGAGATACTGATTGAAAAATACAGGATTGTGTTGATAATAGACTATAAAATAATGTAGCAGTTTTATTTTGTCAGCTTGTGGTAAATTTCTCACCGATACTCAGGTCAGAATTACCACGGCCAAGAGTGGCTTATGTGTCCCTGTTGGGAAATCTTACAAAAAACTCAGCTGCTGTTGACTTTAACATAACAAATGCATCTCTCTCTTCTAACAGGCAACAGGGACAACACTTACAGAAACATGCTCAGCGCGTGTTCCCGAGTTCATCACGGACCACAGCTTCAAAAGGGCATCTCGGAACAAGGGGTTCCAAAGTCCAAAGACAAGAACAATGCTGAGTACGCGTTTTCCATGGGGACCCGCGTGCGTGGTGAGTCCCGAACCCGGAGCGCATCCGGAGCGCCTGGGTACGTCTCTAAACAGATTCCCACACTTATTCCTAGGGTTGCTGATGCAGACTGACTGTGGTAAAAGTCTCTTCTGAAGTGCTTCCCAAGTGATCCCATGTAACTGCTTGCTAACTATTCCTTGACTTAAATGCTCAGAGAGGCTTTTCAGTAAAAGAACCTGTTTAAAACCTGTTTAAGGTGGGGCCGGAGATCTAGCTCAGTGGTTCCAGCGCCTGCCTCGCAAGCGCAAGGTCCTGAGTTTGATCCCCGGAAACCAAATACAATGCTGGGCATGGAGACTCACGCCCACCAGCCATCAATACCACATAGCACAGTGCCGGGCGTGGTGGCTCACGCTGTCATCCCAGCACTCGGGAGGCAGAGACAGGAGGATTGCTGAGTTCGAGGCTTGCCTGGGCTCCATAGTGAGCTCAGGGCCAGCCTGAACTACAAAGCAAGACCCTGTCTCAAAAAAAAAAAAAAAAAAGATATAAATAAGTAGAACCACTCCAACAACAACAAAGAAAAATAGTGGAACCCAGAGGACACAGGGTAGACAAAGTATGTCAAAGGACCAACTTCTTTGCATATCCAGGAATCTTTTTGAGAATATAAAAAAATTTTTAACCTTTCAAATATATTCCTTCCCGCTCACCCTAAGTTCACATTTTAAAAAACAAACTCTTCTAAGGTTGTTCAGAAATAGTGACTTTGCAGATGAAATTCTGGGAAGTCCCTGCCATCAACTGTGGCTTCTGCCTGTCCTTAGTGAAGGCCACCTGCCACCTGCCACAGTGTGGTTCCAGGTGCACACGAACATGCCTGGGGAAGGGCTGAGACCATGTAAAGTAGTGGTTTTAAGACAGGGAAATCTGTCTACCACGGTGCGTGACTCAAAGCCAAGTTTTATGTTCCAAATGGTCTTTCCCACAGCGGGAGGGGAACTGGGTCTGAGTGACTGGCTCTCTGAGAGAACAAATTCTTTCCACTTTTAAGAGAAAACTTGATCCAAGATATTGAGAGGACAGAGGCATTTATTTTTAGAAGGACCACTTTTCTCTCTTTTTCTTACATAGGTCAAAGAATAAAGATATTGGTCATAAGTTATAGATACATAAGTTTTCCTTTTTCATCATCAAAAACCGAACTTCAGGCTAGTAGAAATGGGACCCAGTGGGGGTGGGAGCACATTCTCTAAGGTCACGTGTCCTCACCATCGTCTCCCTAGGATCCTGAAGCCCCTGAGACATGTGGCAGAGCAGCAGCTGTGGAAGCCCTGCTCAGCCTGCTCCACCAGTCCCTCCTTCTCCTGGGCACCTCTGTGCTGTGGAGACGGTTTCATTAAAAGGCCAGCAACCAAGGCCACGGAGCAAGCCGCAGGCCTCTAGCAGCAGGAAATCATCAGCACCCCAAGGCCCTCAGGAACCTAAGGAGGTGGAAGCCATGACCCACCTGTTACTTCCTTTTGGCAGTAGCCAGCAAAAGGTAGCAGCTCAGACTCTTCAAGTTCCACATTTGCCAACGTGGAAAGAACATGGCTGTGCTGAATTCAGGTTCTTAACAGTATGAGAGGCAAATCACCTCTATAAACTCAGTCATACACACTAACTTCTAAAGGCAATTCAGAGGCTTGGGTTTATGGTCTAGTGCAGGCATGGGCCACCATGGTCTGGATGCTGGCAAATCCCAGCCAAGGACCAAATCTGGGCGCTCTGCCATCTTCATGAGGAGTTCTGCTGGAACATGGCCTGGCCCCGCTCACTTCTCACGTGGACTGCGGATGCTTTCAAATGCTAAGGGCACAGTTCAGGGGTTGGGAGAAGACCACATGGTCTGCGGAACTGGCTCTCCTTTCCCTGGGCTGGCCCAGGTGGGTTGGGGATGGGAGTAGAAGCAGGGCCAAGATTCGAACTCAGATTCCTACACTTGATCTTAGCCAAAAAGCCAAGAAGCAAGTGAATTCAGGCTCCTGACCTGTAGCCAGGTAGTTTTCAACATTGTCAGTGAACTCAATGGTACGGCAGTTCTTTTGTTCCATCAGTGCAGCAAACACATGCTCTGAGACATTAATGACAACCTTTTCCACACACACAAATCATCTTTATCAGCTTTAATGCCCACAGAGAGTTTGATTTTGATTTTCTCAGGTAAATACATTTCAAATGTCAATGAGCTAATCCTGTTAACAGAAAAAGGCCTTCAACTCCCAGGTCCAGAAAGTGCTCTTTCACAGGCCTGCCGAGGGTCAGTGTGGGCGTCTCCAGAACAGAAGTAAGTAGCAAACTTGGCTGGAAGCTAACTGCTTGGGTTGAAGCCCTTTGTCTGGGGCCACATTTGTTCTCACTGAATGGACCTGTGCTCATGGGCTCCACGGCAGAAGTGCGGCAGAGGCCCAAGCCACGTATTACGTACACTGAGTCAGCGACTTCTAGACGGGCAC
>PVIC010020674.1:0-12771 GCA_004025085.1 Thryonomys swinderianus
CAAGGTCCTGAGTTCGATCCTGGTGACCACATACAATGCTGGGCGTGGAGACTCACGCCCACCAGCCATCAATGCCACATACCACAGTACTGGGTGTGGTGGCTCACGCCTGTCATCTCAGCACTTGGGAGGCAGAGACAGGAGGATTGCTGAGTTTGAAGCTTGCCTGGGCTACATAGTGAGCTCAGAGTCAGCCTGAACTACAAAGTGAGACCCTGTCTCAAAAAAAAAAAAAAAAAAAAAGGGCCGGGGACTATAGCTGTGCGGCAGAGTCCTATAGTACAGGTAATGGCTAGTTCACTCCCCAGTACCAAAGGAAAGACAACAATAGCACATTCATGAGAATGAGGAAGAAGGATCACAAGTTCAGGTCCAGGTTGGACAATGTAGCAAAATTCTGTCTCAAAAAACTGAAACAAAACAAAACAAAAACCCCAGATATGACATCGTAGCTGGGGAGGGGATCAGAAAAGAGAAGACAGTCAAATAACTTATCAATGAAAGAAAATATCAAAATGAATTTAAAAGATATTAATGACTAAAGATAAATATCTCATTCAAGTTTTAACACAGTTAGTTTAGGAAGAGGGGATAACGGACAATACTTGCAAATATTCTCAAACCAACAGACATGGCTCCATAGATCCAAGAAGACTAACAGAGCCCAAAAAGGAAAGAATAAAGAAATCTACCTCACTGTAACATCCAAAAAAAAGTGACACAGAAGAATGAAGAAACAGGCTACGAGATCAGCTGGTCATGGTAGTGTCCACTTGTAATCTTAGCACCTTGGGAAGCTCAAACAGAAGAATAACAAGTCTGAACCTGGGCAACTTAGTGAGACTCAAAATTATAAACATGAAAAGGACTGGAGATGTAGTTCAGTGACAGAGCATACCTGGGTTCAATCCCCAGTACTGGAGCAGGTAGGAGACACTAACAACTTCAACAGAAATGCCTATCATCCCACCCTTCAAAACACACGCACTGCTCACCAGTGATTAAAAAAGAAAAATAGACAATACATACTGAGCTACAAAGACAACAGATCTGCCATCATAAAGTAGTTAAGTCAGCGGAAAACTGATCAACACCTTTTGTATATTTAGTCAAATTTCTTAAAAAGTCAATTAAAGGGGCTGGAGATTTAGCTCAGTGATTCCAGCGCCTACCTAGCAAGCGCAAGGTCCCTGGTTCAATCCCAGTAACCACATACCAGAATGCTGGGCGTGGTGACTCACGCCCAGCAGCACTCATTACCACATACCACAATGCCAGGTGTGATGGCTCACGCCTGTAATCCCAGTATTTGGGAGGCAGAGGCAGGACTGCTGAGTTCAAGGCTTGCCTAGGCTACACAGTGAACTCAGGGCCAGCCTGAAATACAAAGTGAAACGCTGTCTCAAAAAAAAAAAAAAAATCAATTAAAAACCTACACTTAGTAATAGTATCTTTTATGGTGGGTAAGAGATCTTGACTTTATTAAACATAAAAAGCTGAAAAAAAATCAAGAGCAGACCTCGGTTACAAAAATATTAAAGGAAGTTTTTCAGGAAAAGGCAGTGCACAGCTAGCTGTACACAGAGGACTAAACATGGACTCTAGAAAGGATAAACGTAAATTCATAGACTCAAACACTTGCATGTCAAATGTTTGCTGCAGCATGATTCTAACAGGCAAGAGGCATAAATGAGTTCATTAACCTGAGCAGATGTCTTTAAATGTGACACAGCAGTTACAGGGACAGTGGTTCACCTGGAGAAGGGAGTGGAGTGATGTGTGCTGTGCACGGCAATAGCAGTGATCCTTACAGAGATCATGTGAGCTACATCAGACACAGGACAGACATTCTATAACTCCACAAAAAGGTGTTGTAAGGCAGTGAGGCAAAAAGGCAGTGAGGCAAAAAGTAGAACTGTGGCTCTCTGGAGCTGGAAGTAGGGAGAATGGGGAGTTAGTACACAGATTTTTCATTTGTGGGTGGAAAGGAAAACATTTATGGAAATAATAAATAATGATTGCAAAACACTCAAATGGAATTAATGCTACTGTGCTATACATTTTTAAATGGTTAAAATCGCGAATTTTATTCTACCAAAGTTTTTAAAAAGATTGCTTCAAGGGCCGGAGGATTAGCTCAGTGGTTCCCGGCGCCTGCCTCGCAAGCGCAAGGTCCTGAGTTCGATCCCCAGAAACCACATACAATGCTGGGTGTGGTGACTCACGCCCACCAGCAATCTATACCTCATACCACAGTGCCAGGCGTGGTGGCTCACGCCTGTGATCCCAGCACTCGGGAGGCAGAGGCAGGAGGATTGCTGAGTTTGAGGCTTGCCTGGGCTGCATAGTGAGCTCAGAGCCAGCCTGAACTACAAAGCGAGACCCTGTCTCAAAAAAAAAAAAAAAAGATTGCTTCAAGGGGCCGGAAATGAAGCTCAGCAGCACCTCACCTGCCTGGCAAACACAAGGTTCCAGAGTTCTCTGAGGTCAGGAGCAAAGAAACCACTAAGATGACAGCTTGCCTTAACAGTTTAATATATGATGGGCTCTGTCCTAAGGTTTTACATGTCCTAACTCTGTCTTTACAAAACCTCTGGGATATTTCTGCATTTCACAAGTGGGTAAATCAAGGCACAGAGAAGTTAAGTACTTGATTAATGTCACACAGCTAGTAGGTGGCAAAGTTAGAAATCAAACCAGCCCAAAGACTACAGTGCCTTGTTCCTCCCTGTACTGCCGCTCAGAATAGCACTAGAAGGGCTAGGGCTGAGCTCGGTGGAAAGAGTGTTTAACATGAGACCGTGGGTTTGACTGCCAGCACTCTGGCTGTCCCCAACAAAGATGCACTGCAAATCAAATCCGATGAAAATTCTAAGGGTGGTGAAATTTCAGTTGAGAAGGTATATGTGCTAGTAATATATTAATATAGTTATATTAATTTAACATGTTACTGAGATTGAACTTTAAATGTGCAACTTCTTGACAGAGAAAAGACCTACGCAGGTTATGACCTCTAAGCCAAACAGGTTATGAACTCTAAGTATTAAGCAAGAATGCCAACAGATTCTTCCTATAAACACTACCTGAAATACACAACATAGCTTAAAACACAAAGACTCATAGGTCAAAGCTTTTCTTACCACAGTTCTGCTAATATCATACAATTCTAAACCTTTAAATCTATCCCTGACAGTTTTGAAAACAGACCTCAAACTAGAAAAGTAGTGCACAGAACCACGTTTTGTAGTGATATGAAATGATCTAAGCCCCCAACAAAACTGTTTTACTCTAGAGACTACAGTTTTTAATCACACTTACATTAATCAGTACAGAAGGGAAGAAACTGCTAAAGTACTCAACATAGCAACAGAACTAGATACCACTGGAAATGCAAAAAGAATCCTTCAATGAAAAGGCACAATAAAGATACTCCATTTCTGAGTACTGATCATGAAAATGTTACAAAAGGACAACGCAACTAACTAGGCTGTTAACAACAAAATTTCCAATGTATCACATGTATCTAATGACACACTAGAATTTTTAGCCTTATTAAAATACACAGCTATTCACAAAATAGTAAGATCCTCTAACCTTTCAAAGTCACCTTGCCTTGTAAATTTTGACAACCTATACACGGCCCAGTTGTTAAGCTGTTTAGAGGTCATTCCTCTTCCATTATCCATTACTGCAACCGCAGGTTTTCCTTGTGTTTCATCAAAAAGCTATGGAACAAAGTAAGTTCAAAAGATAGGAAAAATCAGTATTTCAAATATGAAGGGTCAAATATGAAAAAAGCGATTCAACAACCTCACTTAAGACAATGCTCATACTAGTATAAAATAATACAACCTTCTAAAAAATACTTCATAAAAATCTATATACTAAAAGCCTTAGAATGCTTCATCACAAATCAGAAATTCCATTTCTCAGAACTTAAGGAAATAATCAGAGGTACGTACAAAGTCATGCAAACAATAGTCATCCTTTCAGCACTACTTCTAATGACGAAAATACAGAAAAAAACCTGTTACACCAGACTGATTATGTAACTCATATCTAATAACCACACTACAGAATGTCTGTATGTCAGATGTGTTCAATACAGTTAAGATTACAAAGAAGAAAATGTACACATATATGTATACACACATGTATAGAAAAAGGACCTGTGAAGCCAGGTGTGGTAGTGTGCACCTGTAATTCCAGACTCTAGGTGACTGAGACAGGAGGATATCAAGTTCAAGCCTGTCTCAAAACAAAAATAAGATAGGAGTTGGGGCTGGAGATTTAGCTCAGTGGTTCCAGCGCCTGCCTCACAAGCACAAGGTCCTGAGTTTGATCCCTGGTAACCACATGCAATGCTGGGTGTAGTGACTCACGCCCACTAGCAATCAATATCACATACCACAGTGCCAGGCGTAGTGGCTCACGCCTGTCATCCCAGCACTTGGGAGGCAGAGACAGGGGGATTGTTGAGTTCCAGGCTTGCCTGGGCTACATAGTGAGCTCAGGGCCAGCCTGGACTACAAAGCAAGACCTGTCTCAAAAAAAAAAAAAAAGATAGGACTCAGGACATAGCTTAGTGCAAAGGCCCTGGTTTCAGTCCTCAATACTGCAGTGATGGCTGGTGGCTACGAGAGGGTAAGGTAGACAGCCAGTGAAAAAAATTTAACAATAAAAGAGACAACAATTATTTATACTTTTAATTTATTTCCTAATTTTTCTCTAACCAACTTATATTATTCTTAGAAAAATTAAATTTTCTTATGTATTATTTTCTTACCAATTTGATCTGTATTCTTCTAATACCAACATTACGAGAAGTTGCAGACAATGAATTGTCAATTAATTCCGCAAGAGCAAATGCTGGAAGAGATTGAGAAAACATTACTGCTTAACTTTTCCCTCCCAAATACTTCATATAAAAGTTCAAAGTAGAAGAAACTCTGAAGTACCTTAAAGCCATCACACTTAATTTCCAAAAAACTAGAATTAAAGTAGTATCCTGATCCTAATGATACAATACACCATATAGGCACCATCACCAATCACAGCTAGTATAAAAAAGCAGTCATCAACTAGGAGCTGTATGGCACTGGACAGTATGAGTCGGCCAGCCAGGATTCCTTGTTCAAGGACTTAAATGACAGACACACACAAGACAAGCATAAGACCATAACCAGAGAGTCAAACTGTAGTCTGGAGTATATAACTACTTCATACATAAAACAAATGTGCACAGGCTTACAGACACACAGGCAAAATATATATATAAAACTGTGAAAGTGTGTCTTAAGTGCTAATCCAGATAAAGAATTGTAAAGATCCGCCTGTCATCCCAGCACTCAGGAGGCAGAGACAGGAGGATTGCTGAGTTCGCAGTGGCTTACTTGGGCACCATAGTGAGCTCAGGGCCAGCCTGAACTACAAAGCGAGACCCTGTCTCAAAAAAAAAAAAAAAAAAAAAATTGTAAAGATCAAGAGAAGCTTATCAAATGGCAGAACATGTCTTCATAATTAACATAAGTACTGATTCCCTACCACATTGTGAATTTAATATTCACCACTGGCTCAGTATTAACTGACATTCTCCTTTCTTCAAGACCACTACTTAAACTATTTCCCATTTTTAGTCCCTTATGTTAAAAAGGAAACATCAAACTTATGTCTTAATTCTATAGATGTGTAACACAACTGAAGTTATAATTAATCCATGTAGTAGCACCCCAGCAAGCACTTCCAATCACTCTGAATATCTACAGATGACTATGTTTATACTCTAGTTATATAAAGTTACCACAAATCAAATATATATTCTGGATACAAGCAGTAACTCCAGATAAAGGGAAAAAAAGATAACGTAGGAAATGAGAAGAGGAGGAAAAAATATGAACACAGTATCTAATTTTTTTAGAAAAGAAATCTAAGACTTTGAACTGGCTCTAGAAGACTGAATAAATGATCAGAAGTCCCATAAAAAAATATGAAAGAGAAAAATTCAGTTTTAGATTTAATACTGCAACACCAAATCAAGTTCAATGAAGTAGGGTTTTTACACAGGGAGCAGGAACAGATACTGTCCTTAATACATTATAGAAAGCCAAGTATCAATCTTCACGCTTCGTCAGTGGAAGCGTAATAGTTAAGGCTAGGATCTATTAGCTAAGAGGAAAGTATAAGAGAAAAGATCACTGCGATGTGAAAGAGCTAACACATAGTCAAGACCAAGGAGCAGGGAAATGGAAGAAGAAAAACATCAAAGGATGAACTATCAAGTCATAGAAATCAAAGCAAGAGCTTAAAAATCAAGATTGCTTGTTCAGATGATGGGAGGAATAAAAATTGATACAAATCTGGAAGGCAAATTATATTGTAAGTCTTTAACGATATTAAAATATTTTCACTGTGATGATACAACCTGACTACTTAATCCTGCTACTATGATGGTACGAGAAGAGAAGTTAAGAGGTCACTCTGTAAGGTGGGAGCAATACAAGGAGTGAAAATTGACTTTTGGCCTAAGCAACTGGAAGGCATATGGAAGACAGAAAAACTATCACTTCAGACTGGGGAAACTATGTGCTGTATAGGATTCAGGGTCCCATGTTAGATAACCTAGTTCAGGTGCCACATGGGCAGCTGAGTGGACAAAACTGGAACTCATGGGGCACACGATGCACAGTGCCTTCCTGGCACATCTAAGGCATTGGGGTTCAATCCCCAGCAATGTAATTTGTCTTGAAAATGGAATTCAGGAGAAGTCTGGCAGTATTTCCAGTATTTCACTGAAGATGACCACTTGAGTGAGTATCATATTTATAAAGATAGTATTTTTAAGAATTTTATCCCATTTTCACCCTTACTCCCCTCCCCTCCCAGTGTACAAGAGCTTTGTTTTCATTTTTTCCTTCTATTTTCACCTTTTTTTTCTTTCTCTCTTCTCCCTTTGTTCCCCTTCCCATTTGAATATTCTCTTCCCATTTCCCAACATCCATTATCATTTTAGTACTTATTTCCATTTTCGGTCTCTCACACCAGAGAAACAATGCAGTATTTAAACATATGTGCCCAATTTATTCCATTTAGGAGTATGGTATCAAGGTCCATCTATTTGGCTATAAATGTCTGAAGCTTATCCTTCTCCTTGGCAGAGTAGTATTATAAAAAAAAAAAAGCCATACATTTGTTTATCCATTAGTCAGTTGATAGGCATTTAGGCTGTTTCCCAGATTTAGCTATTATAAACTGTGCTGCTGTAAACATGGGTGTGCCTACTGATATGGTACGATGCTTTGAATTCTTTTGGGACGATACCAATAAAAGGTACAACTGGGTCAACAGGACCTGTTGTTGTAGTTTACTGGGGAATCTCCATACTGATTTCCACAGTGGTTGCCCCAGTCTACATTCCTACCAACAGTGGAAAAGGTTCCTTTTTCCCCACATCCCCTCTAGCATTTGTTATTGGCTAATTTCTTGATAACATCCATTCTTTCTGGAACAAAATGGAATCTCAGCATTAATTTGCATTTCATGAACGACCAGTGATGCTGAACTTTTTTCCATGTATTTATTAGCTGTTTCTAATTCTTCATCTGAGAAAGGTCTTCTCATTTCAGATGGCCATTTGGAAAGGGACTTTAAATTTGGGGGAGTCTGATTTTAGAGTTCTTTGTTGGGGGCGATACCAGGAATTGAACTCAGGGCCTCACACTTTTCAGGGAGGTGCTATACCACTGAGCTACAACCATGGCCCTTGAGTTCTTTATATAGTCTAGATAATATCCTTTATGTGATGGAAAGCGCGTAAAAATTTTTTGCCAATGCTGTGGGCTGTCTCTTCACTCTGTTGGTGGTTTTTCTTGATATGCATTTTTTTTTTTTTTGAGACAGGATCTTGCTTTGCATGTAGTTCAGGCTTGCTCTGAGCTCACTATGTAGCCCAGGCAAGCCTGGAACTCAGCAATCCTCCTGTCTCTGCTTCCCGAGTGCTGGGATTACACGCGTGAGCCACCACACCCAGCATTGTATGTGGTTACCAGGGATCAAACTCAGGACCTTGCGCTCAAACTCAGGACCGTGCGCTTACAAGGCAGGTGCCGGAACCACTGAGCTAACCCTCCAGCCCTGCAAACATTTTTTAATAAGATGAGCCAGTTGTTGATTCTTTGTAGTATTTTCCATGAGGTCTGAGTTTTGTTCGTGAAGTATTTGCCTAGTCCTATGTCCTCAAGCATTTTACCTATTCTCTTTTCAACAGATTCAGTGTTTCTGTTTTACTAATTAATTTTAAATCTATTTCAATTTTAGGTTAGTGTTAGTGAAACATACAGATCTAGTTGCATTCAGTCTTTGGTATGTGGAAAGCCAGTTTTCCAGCACCATTTAGTAAAGGCTATCTTTCTTCTAGTGAATGTGTTTTACTCCTTTGTCAAAGATAAGGTGCCTAAACATGTCTGGAATTGTTTCTGCAGCCTTTAATCTGTTCCACTGATCCTCAGGCCAGTTTTTTGCTGTTTTTATCAATGTAGCTTTGTAGTATAATTTAAAGACAGGGAGTGTGACACTCCCTGCCTTGCCTTTGTTGCCCAGAATTGCCTTTGCTATTCCAGGTCTCTTCTAGTTCCCAATGAATTTTAGGGTTGTTTTTTCTAATTTTGTGAGTTACACTATTGGGATTTTGATGGGAATTGCACTGAATTTGTATAACAATTTTGCAAGTGTGGCCATTTTCACACTATTTGTTCTTCCTGTCCAAGAAAGGGGTATCTTTCCATTTTCTGATATTTTCTTCAACCCCTTTTCAGAGTACTATAGTTTTCAATGTAGAGGTCTTTTGCTCCCTTTGTTAGATTGACTCCTAGGTATTTCATTCCTTGGGATGCTATTGTGAAAAGGATTGTTTCTCTAATTTCTCTCTGAGAGTTTATTTGTGCATAAGAAGGCTATTGTTTTTTGAGAGTTGACTTTGTATCTGGCTACACTACCAAATTTGGTCATCAAATCTGTAAGTCTTGGGCTGCAGATTTAGCTCAATGGTTCCAGCACCTGTCCAGCAAGCATAAGGTCCCTGGTTCAATCCCCGCTAACCACATACAACACCAGGTGCGGTAACTCATAGCCACCAGCAATCAGTACCACATACCACAATGTTGGGCGTGGTGACTCACGCCTGTAATCCCAGCACTGGGGAGGCAGAGGCAGAAGGACTGCTGAGTTCAAGGCTTGCCTGGGTTACATAGTGAACTCAGGGCCAGCCTGAACTACAAAGTGAGACCCTGTCTCAAAAAAAAAAAAAAAAAAAGCCTGTAAGTCTTTTGGTGCATTTTTTGGAGTATTCTGTGTAGAATATGTCATCTGCAAATAATAATAATTAGACTTCCTCCTTTATCCTTAATCCTTTTATTTCTTTCTCTTGTCTAATTGCCCTCGCTAGTGTTTCCAGAACTATATTGAACAAGAGTGGTGACAGTGGATATTCTTGTTAAAGATGTTATTTAGATATATAAGACTAGATCACTAAATCTCACTGGATTGGATGTAAGACAGAAGATAAAGGAACAAAGACCAAGCCCTGAGATACTTCAACCTTAGTAACTAATGGAAGTCTGTTCAAATAAATCATATTCTCTAAAATAAATATGGACACATAAAGATGCTAAGTTTATTTTCAAACAAAATACATTAAAGAAGTATGCATCATATAAAAGTATTTTTAAAAATCAAAGAACATGAAAAGATCCAAAGTCTTGGTAGTGGTTACATCTAGGTAGTTATATGTATATTTAAGCTACTTTATTTTTTTAAAAAAATTCCTACAAATAATAAATAATGCACATTTGAGATTTTTTTTTCAGCCCTGGGGATTGACATCAGGGCCTTCACACACAATGAGCTACATTCCCAGTCTTTTAAAAATTTTTTATTCCTAGGCAACATCTTACAAGTCACTAAGCTGCCCAAGGTAGACTCAAACTTGCAATCCTCCTGCCTCAGCTTCCAAGAGTGCTGGGATTATACTCATGTGCCACCATATCCAGCTGAGAAAAAAAAATTAATAAAAAGGTACATAATGAACATTTTAGTAGTACTGCATTAGGCACTCTAGCAGGGTACAGAAAAAGAATCTGATAAATCAACTGTTTTTATAAAGATCGCAAGAAAATAGTCTATTAGTTACTGCAAACCTTTTAGAGCTTTCAATAATAACAGCTGGGTGTGACATGCCTACCATAGTTTTGCCACCCCTAGTCTAGATGTAAGACAGAAAAGGGAAAATAGGAAAGGCAGAAGAAAATGCAAAGGTATGAAGGAAACAATAAAAACTTACTTGTACAACTCAGTTATATAAATTTGCAAAGTAGGAGAAGGGTGCATCTCAGACCTAGAGTATTGCCCAGCAAATGGAAGTCCTTGGGTTTGAACCCAGTACTACAAAAACTAGTTAGTTAATCAATCAATCCAAAATTGCAAAGTAGCTGGGCGTGGTGATACATGGTATTAATCCCAGCACTTCAGCGACTGGGAGAGGAAGATCACACACTCAAGACCAGCCTGGGCTACATGGTGAGGTACTACCTCATAAAACACAACAAAATTGGGCCGGAGGGTTAGCTCAGTGGTTCCGGCGCCTGCCTCGCAAGTGCAAGGTCCTGAGTTCGATCCCTGGTAACCACATATAATGCTGGGCGTGGAGACATGCCCACCAACGATCAACACCGCATACCACAATGCCGGACGTGGTGGCTCACGCCTGTAATCCCAGCACTCGGGAGGCAGAGACAGGAGGATTGCTGAGTTTGCGGCAGCTTGCCTGGGCTACATAGTGAGCTCAGGGCCAGCCTGAACTACAACGTGAGACCCTGTCTCAAAAAGAAAAAAAAAAAAACACAACAAAATACAAGGTAAAAATTACTTTTTAACTGGGAGATTTATAGGAAGCCAGGAACAGTAAGTCAGGAGACAAAAATGTGCCCAAGATGGGAACACATGTAGATCATCTTTGTGTTTAAAAGTAATGAGATCTACTAGTAGCTTTAGCTTTAAAGGAGTATATTTTTACTCTGAAGATGGCTTCAGTTCAAAAAAGAAGTAAACTATAATCAAGTTGAGAAAAGAAGCTCAAAATGGCAGTCATGGTCTCCCTAATAGTTGTGAATGTAGCTCAGTAATATAGCACTTGCCTATTCCTGGGTTCAATCCCCACTATTGCAAAATGATAGTCTTTAATGAAACAGAAAGGATTTCTAAAATGTGGAGCAATGGGACATGTGAAAGGGGACAAAGGACAGTAAGTCTGTCAAATAGTATGACCGCAGTACTTACGTAAAGGGTTCTGCCCTTCACTTGCATAATACTCATACATGCCACTCTTCACCAGTGTGTCATAGTGAGGTAGGAAGTCAATTCTTTCTTTCGTTGCTGACAGCAGTAACTGATTGACGGACTGTAGCAGGTATAAAGTCACTCCATCTTTAACAGTTTCATCTATAATCACGAATTAGAATGTTAAATGCTAGATTAGCAAGAGAAATGCAATAAACTTTCAATTTTGAGGATGCAAATTTTACCTAGGAAATATCTTTAACAATGGTACAGGCGAGCTCTCAAACAATGGATCTATAAATCAAATGGAAAGGAGATGAACACTTCTACTGAAGAACACTTCTACCTGAACCACTCAATTCTTTGTTTTTGTTTTGTTTTGATTTTTTTGTAGTAGTAGTACTAGGGGATTAAACCCAGGGCTTTGTTTGTGCTAGTCAAGAGTTCTATTCCCAATCTTATATCCAATCCTTCAAAATTTTATTTTGAGAAAGGGCCTTGCTTAATACTTTTAGACACACATCTGTGTAGTAAGTTATTGCCCTATAATTATACATTAAATATAAAACTACTAGCTTACCAGCACTATTTACTTACCAAAATTATCACAAGTAATTTCTTTCCTGTTTGTTGTTGTAATGACAAAGTTTTCATCAGATGAAATACCAAGTGTCTGTCCAAAATAAGAGAAATAAAATCAATTATTATAAAAAGAAAATATATCAAATTTCTAAGACTGTGAAAATACTGACAGTATATTATAACCTTGCAGCAATTACTATAATTATTTGTCAAGGAAATACAAAACTCAGTATTTTTAAATTCTGATTTTGCAGACCTAACATAAGCCACACAAACTGTTTAACAAAGGTTTTTTTTTTTTTTTTTTTTGAGACAGGGTCTCACTTTATAGTTCAGGCTGGTCCTGAGCTCACTATGTAGCTCAGGCAAGCCTCAAACTCAGCAATCCTCCTGCCTC
Organism: Thryonomys swinderianus; assembly: GCA_004025085.1. NCBI lineage: Eukaryota > Metazoa > Chordata > Mammalia > Rodentia > Thryonomyidae > Thryonomys > Thryonomys swinderianus. The sequence continues at coordinate 12,308 of PVIC010020674.1, forward strand.
TGCCTCCTGAGTGCTGGTATTACAGGCGTGAGCCACCACACCCAGCTTTTTCTTTTCAGAGAGGGGCTTCGTATGTGGCCTGGGTTGGCTTTGTTTCAGCCTCCCAAGTGCTTGTACACAAATCGAAGCTATCACACTAGTTTTCCACCTATCTTTAAGAGTAGGGACACCGACACCTTATTCTTTCTTCAAACATTCACAACTGTGTCATTTTTCTGATTTAATTTTGCCAGCAAAAACTGTGCAAATGTTCTTCTATGATAGGATTATTTCCAATAAACTCATAAATTTTAAAAAATCATTCATGCATAAACACCATATCATTTCTCTACTGTAAGAAACTGAAAGTGTAAATGAGGTCCAAAATGTGTAATAGGTATCATGAAATAGGAAGAAAATCTTCAAAGAGGAAAGGGAATTAGAGGGGGGAGGGAGCAGGGGAAAGCAAAGAAGAGAAAGAAAAA
>PVIC010020674.1:12871-29319 GCA_004025085.1 Thryonomys swinderianus
ACACCCACCAAACCTAGGTTAGGGCTGCTCACCTTAATCTTTTTATACCTGGTGTTCCTTTTGTGGAACACCCATAACCAAAAAACATAATAAATTTTTCTCTTTAAATTCTTCTTCCACAAGTTTTTCTATGTAACAACACCATGAATTTCATACAAAAATTCAAAAACTCCAATCCTCTGCATAAATGTATTAAATGTGCTCAGAAGACTTGAATTAGCCTATAGTTGAGCAAAGTCATCGTAACATAAAGACATATTTTAAAATAGTATTAAGACATACACAGTGACAAATCTGTAATTCCAGTACTCTGGCAGGCAGAGACAGGAGAATCCCAAGTTTCAGATCAGCCTGGATAAGCCAGTGAGACCACCACAACTTACAATAAAAATAAAATGGATGGAGACATAGCTCAGAGATAAGGGACTTGTCTGGCATGTGCAAGACCTGGGATTTAATTCTCAATAACTCAAAAAAAAAAAGTACTGGATAGCTCATATAATTTATGGATATGTGTTAAAAGTGAAAAATGCTACTGTATGGCTTATACTGCTGGCCTAGGAAAAGATCAAAATTCAAAGTATGGTTTCTGCTGAATGTTTATTGCTTCTGTATCATCACAAAGTTGAAAAACCCAAAGTCAAAACAGCCTAAATCAAGACAGTTGGAGCTTTCTGTACTGAAGTAGAGTTGTTTTGTTTTTGTTTTTGAGACAGGGTCTCGCTTTGTAGTTCAGGCTGGCCCTATGTACCCCAGGCAAGCCTCAAACTCAGCAATCCTCCTGCCTCTGCCTCGCGAGTATTGGGATCACAGGCATGAGCCACCACACTGGCATTGCTGGTGGGTGTGAGTGACCATATCCAGTATTATTGTTGTATGTGGTTACCGGAGATTGAACCAGGGATCGAACAAGGGACCTTGCACTTGTCAAGCAGGCACTGGAATCACTGAGCTAAATCTCCGGCCCAAGCAGAGCTATTTTTAATAGCCACATATTCTGCCTAATAAATACTGTACACTATTACTTAATTAAAACATATCAGCTCTTTTGTTTCCCTTGCTTCACCTGTAACTATAAAAATTACTTCTTAGTTCATTATTTTTCTACTTTATAGCTCTGATATTTGAGAAATGCAAATTAAGTATTTTTACACTGATTAATAGGCTTTTGTTCAAGACATCATATCCCTTCTCCATCTTTTCTGGTCTAGAATCTTTTTTTTTTTTTTCGGTTGTACCAGGGGTTGAACTCAGGCTCTTGTGCTTCCAAGGTAGGCATGGTACCACTTGAGCTAAATCTCCGGCTAAAATCTACTTTAAATGCAAACATTTTCATGCATTTGTATTATCTTGGCCTAAAACAGACATTCTTTTCCGTTGATCTGTTTATGAAAACAAGATGACACTACCTGGAAAAGGATTTTGATCGGGCTTTTTACTTTGAAAGGCATAAGCCTGCCTGCTTCTGGATTAGTTTTTAAGGCATATGAATCTGTGTTTGCAAAAAGACTTGTCCTGCATGCCCTTAGATCAGCTTCAAACTATCTGCAACTAAGAGTAAAATGGCAGAAAGGAGGTAGGAAGATTGATACTATGGACACAAATTTCACTTAGAATGAAAAGAATGAGAACTTGTACATCACAGCAAGTGTAGTATAACAATATATTACACATCTGAAAATTGTTAAGAGTAGATTTTTAAGTGTTCTCAAGGCAAAAAAAAGTGTTAGTTGTTCCACTATTTATACATACATCAAAACACCATGTGACCACAAATAAAATTAACATATATCATTTTCGCTTGTCAGTTTCAATTAGCAGTCAGAGATACAGGTAAGTGGTAAAGCACTTGCTTCATGTGAGGGCTTGGGTTCAATCCCCAGCACTACCAAATACAAATAAAAATTTAAGTTGCTTAAGTTTTTAAATTAAAACCAACTGGCCATATGTCCACATACACTTGTTTCTTTTCCTGTATGTTTATATTTACACCAATACTTACTATACTGTCTTATTTACTGCAGCATAGTAAATTAGACAGTTTAGTCTCTGACTTTGTTCTTTTCGGCCTGTCACCTATACCAAAGAACGTCATTTGAGGCAGAGTAATATAACATAAACAACATGGCTTCTGGGTCTGAATAATAATTTGACTTTTACTGTGAGATTTAAATGAGGCCTCATCTCTAAGAGTGAATTTTCAATTCTGTAAAAAATGGCTAATAATGCTTCCCTCTCTATCTCAGAATTACTCAGATATGAACAAGGGAAAAGGGAGAGAGAAGCAATATATTTCTAGGAAGGAGGATAAATTCACACAAATTTAAAGCAATTGAAAAGTATGTCATTGATCACTTTCTTGGCCTTTGTGCTAAGAACAATTGCAAAAAAATATTTATCAAGAGCTTTTAAAATGTTCCAGACTTTGATACAGGAATTTACTCATGTTCCTAAAGAAGTAAGCTGGGAATGGTGGCACAAAGCTTTAATTTCAATACTCTGAGAGGCTGAGGCAGGAGAATGATAAATTCAAGCTCAGCCTGGGCAATTTAAGACTCAGTGAGACACGCTCTCTATAAAATATAATAATAATAATAAAAGGCCTGGGTAGTAGCTCCCTGTGAAGGCATGGGATTCACTTCCGTGTGTCGCACATTAAGATACAAGACTGTATGAAAAAATGTTTGCCATAACATCATTTAAAGTAATATCATGCATTATAGTCACTTCTAATTGTTATTTACATCTGCAATAGAATAGATACTGAAGCAATATTAAATTAAAAAATATAGTGATAAAAGGGTGTGTTCATGAAGGTTCCAAAGATATACCAAGTGCTAACAGAGTTAACTTTCACAGGGAATAAAAAATATAATTTTTCTTTCGGGCTGGAGGGTTAGCTCAGTGGTTCTGGAGCCTGCCTCGCAAGCGCAAGGTCCTGAGTTCGATTCCCGGTAACCACATACACTGGGCGTGGAGACTCACACCCACCAGGCATCAACACCACATACCATAGTGCCAGGCGTGGTGGCTCATGCCTGTAATCCCAGCACTCGGGAGGCAGAGACAGGAGGATTGCTGAGTTTGAGGCTTGCATGGGCTACACAGTGAGCTCAGAGCCAGCCTGAACTACAAAGTGAGACCCTGTCTCAAAAAAAAAAAAAATTTAATTTCCATATCTTTGATGGGCGGTATTTTTACAATTAACATATTCTTCTTTCTGTGTTACGGTTCTGAATGCCCTTAACCAAAATGATAACCACTCACTTTTCAATAAGCAACGAGACAACATATTCAAGGAACAGGAAAAAAATACCTCGGTTTATATACGTTTTTGTCTTCATTCCCCAGTTATGTTAATGTAGGTACTTACAATGTGTCTGGCACCATTCTAGACATTGCCAATACAACTGTGAAAACAGTCCTTGCTCTCAAATAGTTTTCATTCTACAGATCTGAATTTCAATTATGTCAGCAACCGTAGAGAGCTCTGTCCCTAGGATAGCTGTAAAACCATCAGTCCACTCGGCAAAACACTGCTTTAAAGTTCGCTTTTCTCGGAAGCTAAGTGCTGTTTACAGCTTTTAAAAAGTGCAATATGTGATTCATTCAGGGCATGACCGCGTTCCTTAAAAAGCTCAGGCAATAATATTGACCTGTTGGCTATAAAGTACTACTTCACAGTCTAAAGCAAGTTTTCCTACACAGTCACTCGCTTTAAAGTAGACTAATGGGGTGAGTACGCATGGTCTTCGCTGCTGCAGGGCCACCCAGGGACACCTGTCGAGTTGGTTCAGGAACTCCCGGGCAACTCCACCTGCGAGGCCTGGTTGGACAGGGTCTGCAGCCTGAGCACCCCGCCAGGCTCGCGAGCGAGCAACGGAGCATAAACTCCGAGTACAGTCCAGGAACCTCACAACTGCTAGCATCGCGACTCAGCACCAGAGCCAGCGGGTACAACTCTAGCTACTTTTTCTTTCCTCCTTTGTTTTATAAAGTTTACAAACTAAAGCCGCACACAGAGCATCCCCTGTGCGGATGATAAACTAAGCCGCTATCCCGCCCAGCGCGGCCCGCGCCCATGGCCCCCTAGGTCTCGAACCTCGGCCGAGCTCCGCCGCGCGCACCAGAGGCCGGCGGGCCGGGACCGGGGTGGGTGACAGCTTTATGACCCGCGCGCGCCCGGGGTCCCCACCGCCGCCGCTCCCCCGGGCGCCGGGCCCTACCTGACACACGGAGGCGCGGAAGCCCGCGAAGCCCGCGCGCTCGGAGACCTGCAGCGCCCGGTCCCCGAGCTCCGACTCCTTCCCGCGCCGGTCGTACAAGTACACCGTCAGGGGGCCGCCGGCCGCAGTCCCCGCCGAGGGCTCGTCGGGCCCGCCGCCGCCGCCGGCCGCTGCCATATTGGGGAAAAAGGAAAAAAGACAGCGGCGCCCACGTCCGCGTCCACCGGCGCGGCTTCGAGGTGCGGCCTCCTCCAGGCGCCCTCCGCCCAGGCCCCGGGCGGCTGGAGGCCTTGCCCGGCGCGCGGCGCCTCCTCCTCAGCCGCGGCCGAACTGCTGCGGGCGTGCTATCACCCGGGAACCGATTCAAACGCGCTCGGGCCCCGGGCAGCACGTCACTTCCGCGAAAAGGAGACGCGCGGCACGCTCCTCACCGGGCCTGCGCCCGCGCCTGCCGCCGCCCACGCGGGCCTCACCGCGCCGCCCGCCCGCCGCACGCAAATCCGCCGCCGCCCCCAGGCGTGTGGCGTAGGAAGAGGAGCAGCGCGGCGAGGGGCGGGGCCAAACCAGCGCATGGGCGGGGTCTCGGCTGCAAGCCCCGCCCCCGCCGCTCTTGGATTTGGAGGGAAGCGCGGACCCCAGCGGGCGCCTGCGCAGTAGGGGCTGCGCCGAGGCCCAGGCGGAGGAGCGCGTGGCTGAAACGTCCCCGACGGCGCGCCTTCTCCCTCAGCGGAGGGTCCTAGTGTCTTCATGTCTACACAGGAGCCCACCAGTCGAGCTCGGCCGTGAGGCGCTGGGCCCGCGAGGGTGCTTGCAGTGACAGGAAGCCTCGGAGCGCAGGCCTCGCCTGGTGGAACGGCCCGAAGCGAACACGCGGCCCCGCCTCTCATCCCCAAGTTCCAGGCCTCACGTGGGTGACGTGGGGGAGCAGCTGGGCCGCAGGAGGTGTTCAGGCCGTGGGACCCTTACGGCCATTTGGATCACCACCTCCTCTTCCCACGCCCGCCTGAACTGAGCGAAAGCCCCGCCCACACCATCCCTGGGTCCAATTAGGTGCTCGCAAAATGTGTTCTGATGGGTGGCTTGCTGCACGAGCCTTTGACGTCATCGCCAGGGATCCTCGTATTAGCCCGAGGGCCAGCACTCACTGCCTAACTCAGCAACAAATCACAGGGCCTCCCTGGGAGACTAGATTTGCTTTCCAATTCTTAAAAATACGTACTACCTGACAGTGATGTAGACGAGGTGTGACAAAACACAAGACAACTGTTCAAAAGTTTTATTACACTAAAAAACACATTACCGGGCCGGAGGGTTAGCTCAGTGGTTCCGGCGCCTGCCTCGCAAGCGCAAGGTCCTGAGTTCGATCCCGGTAACCATATACAATGCTGGGCGTGGAGGCTCACACCCTCCAACAATCAGTACCACATACCACAGTGCCGGGCGTGGTGGCTCACGCCTGTCATCCCAGCACTCGGGAGGCAGAGACAGGAGGATTACTGAGTTTGAGGCTTACCTGAGAACCAGCCTGAACTACAAAGCGAGACCCTGTCTCAAAAAAAAAAAAAAAAAAAAAAACATTACCATTTTTCCTCCCAAAATCCTTCCCCTCATTTCCAACACACTTGTTCCTTCATTCCAGCCACTTTCTGAAGCAGCCCTGCAAGTCCTCTCTCCTCAGTGTCTTCATGGCTGTCTTAGTGTTATGAAAAGTTTTCTTTTCATGGTCATTTTGACTTTGGGGAAGAAGCGGATGTTCCACGATACCAGCTCGGGTGGATAAGGTAGATGAAGACATATTAAAGTGTTTTTTTTTTATCAGCCTGCCTTTCCTTTGGATGGCATCAGCATCCACTATAATTTTAATCGTACCTTGTAAAGACACTCAGGAAAGACTTCCAGAACTGCTTCAGAAAGTGGCAAGAATGATGGGATGTGTTATGAGTGAGGGGTATATTTTGAGGGGGAATTAATGCGCTTTGTTTTTAACTAAAACTTTAAAAAACATTTTTTATTAGCCTTGGTAAATTCACAAAGTTAGCAAATTGAGAGCATATTAAAATTTCCCAAAGCTTGGGTTCAAGGTTCCAAATGTGTGTTTTCTGTTTCACTAGGACTGCCCCAAACCTTCGTGGTTATTTATCAAAGAGAGAGACAGAGGGCCGGAGGGTTAGCTCAGTGGTTCTGGCGCCTGCCGCGCAAGCGCAAGGTCCTGAGTTCGATCCCTGGTGACCACATATAATGCTGGGTGTGGAGACACGCCCACCAACAATCAACACCGCATACCACAATGCCGGGCGTGGTGGCTCACTCCTGTCATCCCAGCACTCGGGAGGCAGAGACAGGAGGATTGCTGAGTTCGCGGCGGCTTGCCTGGGCACCATAGTGAGCTCAGGGCCAGCCTGAACTACAAAGTGAGACCCTGTCTCAAAAAAAAAAAAAAAGCAAAAAAAAAAAAAGAGAGAGACAGATAATGTTAGTGTATGTTGTAAACAGCTTTGGTTGTTGATAGGTGGGGATCGATTATCACTGTCCTGGTGCACATGACGGGAGGAGCAGACACTGGAAGGACAGTGTGAAGGTGTGTGTGTCTTCGGAAATATAAACACCCCCAACTGCCAGGTGGGAGAATGGAGCGAGAGTTGGTAGAAGACTGAGTTCAGTTGTGTCCAAATACCATTCATGTTCCAAAGGGGCACCTGGGGAACAAAAGTAACACCAAATTTCCATGCGTTTTTAAAGAAGCCTCGTTTTCTATTTTGAATTCAAGTGAACATTTCCTTTTGTTTTTATGTAGTGGTGTTTAACCTGGACTCAAGGAGAAAATACACATTGTATAATTCTTTTTTTTGAGACTTTGTCATTCAGGCTGGCCCTGCATTCACTATGGTGCCCAGGAAAGCCTCGAACTCACAACAATCCTCCTCCTGCCTTTGCCTCCCAAGTGCTAGGATGACAGGCGTGAGCCACCATGCCCGGCACTGGTACGTGGTTACCAGGGATTGAACTCTGAACCTTGGGCTTGCTAGGCACACACCGGAACCACTGAACTAAATCCCTGACCCACGTTGTCTAATTCTTAATGAATTGCTTTTCTATTTCTGCAGATTGAGACCATAGCTAAAGGTTTATCTTCAGGATAGGAATTTCTCAACTCTCTTACACCAAATTATACAGTCATACGGTACAAACCGAAACACCTTTCCAGTCCTCAGGAAGGACTTCAGGACGATCTCTAGAGGAAATCCTACGTGCTGCGGGGCATGTGTACTTCAGAACTTCAATTCTTGTTTGTCTTGTGGTCCTGGGGGTTGACCCAGAGCCTTCACACTGAGCAAAATCTCCAGGCCTTCTTCTATTTTTTATGTCATGAAATCACTCAATTGCCCAGGCTGGGCCAACTTTCCATCCTCCCCCCCCGCCCCAGCACCTGGGATGACAGGCCACATGGCCGTCATCAGACTCTTTTTAAATTGACTGTTGCCACTGTTGGTGTTCCAAACACTCAGCTGTGGTTAAAAGGCTGCTGTTTGTTTCCATGTCGAGCTCATTATCAGATCCCACAACCCTTACAATTTCATAACGTTCCTTATTACCATGTACGTTCTGCTTCAGTTACTGACTGCACTAATAGAACAGCTCTTTAACGACATAAAAGGAATGAGTTTTTAAGTCACTTGTTACTTTGTAAAATTTTCTCCTGTGGTGTTCCCAGTTCTTTGCCCATCTGAAGGAAACAGGAAAACACGATCTTGTGGCTCTTGCTTGCAGACAGACAGGCTTTGGTAAAATTTTGGAAGAAACAAAGTTGGAAACTTTCCTTTCTACCCCAAATCCTGAAAGTTAACATTGCATCCCTAGACTTTTTTATCCTCTGACCTTTTCACATCCCCCCCTACCTTGACCTGACTATCGGCAGTCAGAAGCAATAGATGTACAATTATAGAAGTAGTCACAGTAATACCTCAGCTCTCAGTCCCTTCTGTTCACAGTTTGGCTCACAGACAGAAGTGTTTAGAAAAATTTTGCCAAGACTCCACATCTAGTGCTGAACACGAACATGGCCATCTTCCCCAGAACTGCAGAACAAATTAAGTTCATAAATGTGTGTAAATGACGGTAATAAGAATGGTCCTGGCAACAGAGGAGCAGAGCTGCTCTGTGTTCTGCACACCGTACACCCTGTACAAGTGATAAAGTGGCCGTTACTGAAATACCTTCATTCAGTTAGCAAGTACGAAGAAACTGAGGATGCTGCAAAATCTCTGTCTTCCTGAGGCTCACGTTGTATTGGGAGTGACAGAAACAATTCTTTAAATGTACAGAACTTGTATGGTAGTCAGTGTACTATAGAGAGCAGCGGTATGGTGGTGTAAATTGGTGAACCCTGCTGCTCAAGAGGCTAAGGCAGGAGAATTTCAAATTGGAGGCTAGCCTGGACAATTTAGCAAGGACTGGCTCAAAATAGGAAATAAAAAGGCTGGTGGGCCGGAGGGTTAGCTCAGTGGTTCTGGCGCCTGCCTCGCAAGCACAAGGTCCTGAGTTCGATCCCTGGTAACCACATATAATGCTGGGCGTGGAGACACGCCCACCAATAATCAACACCGCATACTACAATGCCGGACGTGGCAGCTCACGCCTGTAATCCCAGCACTCGGGAGGCAGAGACAGGAGGATTGCTGAGTTTGCGGCGGCTTGCCTGGGCACCATAGTGAGCTCAGGGCCAGCCTGAACTACAAATCGAGACCCTGTCTCAAAAAGAAAAAAAAAAAAAAGGTTGGGAATGTAGTTCAGTGGTAGAGTGTCCTTGGTTTTGAGAAAGGTAGGACTCACTACCATATGGATAGGGCTGGGCTGAAGGAAATAGGCACCTGGGCACAGAAACTAGTAAGCTTTGTACCTTGAGTTGTTTCAGGGATCTCATTTTGAGACCATGGTAAAAGCACAAGAGCAGAAGGTACATAAAATGAGAAACTGTTACCAGGAGAAGAATTAAGCCTCCTAACTTGACTTGCTCTTAGTGAAATTCACCTCACTAGCTTTGGAGGCTTGCCTGGGCTACATAGTGAGCTCAGGGCCAGCCTGAGCTACAAAGTGAGATCCTGCCTGGAAAAAAAAAAAAAAAAAAGAGGAAAGGTTTATTTTATCTCATAGTTTATAGAGGTTTTAGTCCACAGTCAGCTGTCTCCATGGCAGAGTGGCATGACAGAGGGGCAAGAGTCCATGGCAAAGCAGGAAGCAGCGAGCCTGCCTTCCCTCTGTGCCTTTGGATTCCAACCTGACTCTAGGCCTGTTCATGGCTGCCACCCACACCCAGCGTGGGGCTTCCATTATCCACATCCAGAACACACTACTTCAAATCTGTGGACTCATTTAGTGCCACGCACTCCTACTCCCGGAAGCACATGCCCCAGAGCCAGCCAGCTGGGAAAAGCCCCCCCCGCCCCGTGAATGCCTGAGACTTCAGGGCACACAGCCTTACAGGAAGGTATGAAAAGAAAAGGACAGAGTGGGACTTGCGAGGGAGAGAGCGCAGTGGAAAGCAGTTGTGCTATCGACCAGAGATGAGGCTTGAGACAGCGCCGGGAGTGGCGGTTGCCTGGCAGGAGCAGGGCCCATGGCCATGGACACGGGGCCTTATTAACCCGGATTATACATCCCAGCAGGGTAAAAGCTTCGTGGTGGGGAGGAGGCTTGAGCGGTCTCTGGCCAGCCTACAGGGCAGTGGTCAGACTCCCTCATTCCGAACTCCATGGTTAGATGAGGAGAGTGTGCACTGACTCTCCGCCTTAACTACTTCCTGCTGATTAGGGGCAAATGTTGGGATTTTGTCTGGACTGAAGAGTATTGCTCAGCACACCATGCAGTTGGGCCTGGGTGGTAACGTGTTCAGCTACAACCTATCCCCAGCCTCTGGAGACCACTCGTCCTAGGAGTGATCACTCCCTGTCGCTGGAGCACGTTTCGGTGGCCTGGCAGTGCCCCCCCCCCCATTCGGGCCCTTGCTCGGTCACAGAGACACAGCTGTGCAGCTATGGGCTGGAGCTGGAGCGACCTCTGTCTGCACACACGGAGTTTCTTCACGTGCCCAGCTGTCGGAGACACTGGACCTGTGCAGAAGTGTGGGCCCAGGGAACCGTGTTATTTGCCGTCATTACCCCAACCAGACAGTGCCCAAGAATTAGACAGATCCTTGTCACTTGTTGGGGCTGACAGTTCATGCTCTTTGTTAGTTCATCTGCAGTGGCCTTTAAATCTGAAAGAAATCTGAGTTACTCAGTGAAAGAAAACAGAATGAAGGTACGGCAGGGAAAACCTCTGTCTGGGTAAGCGTAATGTCACAGAGAAGCTCTCGAAGGTTGCTCGGGGAGCAGGGGAAGGGTCGTTCTTATGCCAGAATACTGAGCAATGATTTTTTAAAAATTAGCAAGTCACGCCGGGCGTGGTGGCTCACGCCTGTCATCCCAGCACTCAGGAGGCAGAGACAGGAGGATTGCTGAGTTCGAGGCTTGCCTGGGCTACCTAGTTCAGGGCCAGCCCGAACTACAAAGTGAGACCCTGTCTCAAAAAAAAAAAAAAAATTAACAAAAAAGGCATCACTCAGTTTCCATTACTTAAGATAAGCAAGAGCCTTTGATTGGACTAGGCCCTGTGGGGCGCACACTAGGGAGGTCTAGCCAGTTTTAGAACAGAGACGTGAGGCCAGGAAGAAAGGCCTTTAGTCGCTACTGGGGTGATGAAGACTGTTTGATAGCGCCCATCCCAGGGAGGGTGCAGGGGGTCTAGTGATGCCCTCGTGCCTGGCATAAAGGAGGGCTGGAACCCTCTGGCAGTGGGCAGGCTGGGGAAGGTGAGACGGTGTATGACCACCACACGGCCTGGGTTATGTTTAACAGGGAAAGCAGAGGACTTAGGAATGAGCGTGTCCGGTGCCTGGGAAGCTCGACTCTAACTGTGAGAGTGTGAGGGGCCTTCTGTACATCAACTCAGAGGGGCTTAGCCTAGGTGTCTTAGACAAAATACCTGACACCTGAAAGTAAAGGAGGAAGAGCTTTATTTACTCAGCATTTGGAGAGGTTTCCGTGCACAGCTGGCTGGCTCCGAGGCAGGGGGCACGTGGCAGAGGGACATCACAGAGGAGAAGCGGCTTACTGTGGGCAGAAGAGAGCGACGACAACAGGGAACCTTGACGGTGTGCTTTGATCCTTTCATTTTATTCAGGCTGCTTCGTGTGGCAGAACTCACACCCTTAATCCTGGTGCCGCTGAGCCCAGCATCACACCACGAATCGACCCAATGTCTCACACCCTAGATCTTCTGAAAAGGCTGCGCCTCTGAGCACCTGAGCAGGGCTTTGGGGCCGTCCCACACAGCCACAACAGCGATTTGTGAAGGAGAGCTCTCAGTCTGAGGGGTGCAAATGTTGTGTTTCTAGTTTTTTGTTTCTTTGTTTGTTTGTTTTTACAGTACCAGGGATTGAACCCAGGCCCTTGTGCATCCAAGGTTGGCACAGTAGCACTTGAGCTAAATCCCCAGCCCAAGTGCTTTTTTTTTTTTTTAAGATCTCTTGGCCTTTCCAAGTTTCCTGATGACTGAGGGTGACTGATAAGGAATATGAAAATGCCAGTTCATAGTAAGTGATTTTTACCAGGTTTAGGAAATCCGAGGGATAAACTTTAGGCCATAATCTGACTGCCAGGATGCTGGGAGACCACACCTTGGAACGATCTCAGTTACAGGGTGTTGGCCACAGTGGAAGCACTTTTATTGTTGGTAGGGAAGGCTTCTATCCATCCTGTAAAGGTATCCACGAGAACCAGTAAATGATGGGTCCTTTTAATGGAGGAATGGGGGGGGGGCATGTGAGTGAAATTTATTTGCCAGTCTTCTTTGGCCTCTAGCCTGGGGTGTAGGAAAAGGAGGGGGATGTTTGTCTGGGGAAAGTTCACCAACAGGTGGAGCAGTCTTTCCGGAGCTGATGTGGGGTTTCTGTTACCTATGGGGTTAAGTAGTGTATGGAAAACAGGGAAGGGGAAGAGGTCCGGCATGAATACGGGGGAGTAACTCAGGAGAGAGAGGGATATAAGAGGTCTCAGGGAGGACTAGTTTGTATGGAAGGTAGGCCCTCGTTCTTATAGCTTCTGTTCCTGCCATCTGTGTAGCTGTGGAGACTGAGGAAGGGATATGGGGGTGGGGCAAGGCCTGAAGCTTCTTCTTAGGCCTAGGAATAACTGGAGGAGGGTTGTACAGTTTGCAGAAGATATCTGTAGGGGGCGCTTCGGGAGGTGCTTCATGCCAGCCACAGAGATGCAGAGGGACTGAATTCAAAAGGAACAGAATTGCTCGCTTCGGCAGCACATATACTAAAATTGGAACAAAAGGAACAGTCTTGCCCAGGAGCAATGGCAAAGGAAATGGCCGTATCGGATACAGTCCCAGCACCCTGGAGTCCACAGGCTTGCTTTTCGTGGGGCGGTGGATCCCAGGCCCCTCAATCCTCAGTCTCAAAGCCGCCTGATGAGATGGATCATCCTAAATCAGTCTGGGCTTTCTACATGAGCCCAAACCCAAGCTGGAGAGACATCCCTCGGGGGACAGTGTCTTCCAGTGTCCCCACTGGCCACAGACAGGGCACAGCTTAGTTGGGGGGCAAATACAGGGACAAGATTTTGCCCAATGCCCATCATTGCTATATCTGTAACAGGTGCTAGGAGGGGTGGTGAAAGCCAGGATAGCAGAGGCCCCTTGCCGAATAGCAGAAGTGAGAATTGGGTACTTTGGTTTGTCTTTCTTTTAGGGCCTGTTCCTCACTCAGGTGCTATAAATGTGGGATGTGGCGTTGGTGAGCTCATCTCTGGCTCCTTCCTGTAATTCTGAAGCTCTTTTTTACTATTGGGTGTGGACTGGGAGATGAAGTAGCGAAGGACAAGCCTGTCCTTCCCTGGTGCCCGATCCACGTCAGTCTCTCTGCTGTGGCCTCCACTAGGGGGCCTAGAAGGGGCTGGACCGTCACGAGGGTCTCAGTGATCTCTCTTAACTCATAATGTCCTCCCTTGAACATGTCCCTCTCCACCCCAGTCCAGAGGCACTAATCATGTGATCACACCTCTGGGGACCCAATCTCTGTCCTGGGAGGTCTGGGCGGGTTTAGTGGGAGGGGTGTGGGGGCTGCCTGAGCTGTCATGGTGTGTATTGGGTTGTTTAGATTTTGCTGTGGGAGTTCCTCCCACCCTAGCAAATTTATTCTCTCTCATTGAGAGTTGACGTAATGATTAAATATCTATCTTGCCAGGTGAGGCTGAATGTCTGAGTTACGAAGAACTCCTTTCTGTATTTGGGCTTTCAGAGGAGGACCCCAGGCGCGGTCAGCCTGGGCCAAGGCATTCACGGAAACAGTTCCCTGGACCCCCGCTGGATGGCAGGAGCCCCGGGGACTGTGTGGGGCGGCAACAGGCTGAGAGGGGGCCGGAGAGGGGCCAAAGGTTGAACTATTTCTGAAGCCACCTGGACTGCACGTGCAGCGGGAGGCAGGCGCCACTGCCTCAGGAGGGGCAGGAGGAGGAAGCTGGAGCGGCCGAGGCTCCTCTGCCAGGTCAGGCGCAGAGTAAGGACTTAAGCGAGCCTTTCTTCTCCAGGAGTACCGAGTGGGCAGAGCAAGCTTGGCAGAGAGAGCGCTGCAAGCGAGGAGCGGAGACAGCTTGGGCATAAGGGACCCTCTGCAAGTGCCGCTTCTCTGCAGGTAGTTTTAGCTCGATCAGGATGAATTTGGAAATCAAACGAGCCAGTCAGCCATTGTCTAGCTTGGACCTTGGCCAGGCCACAAGAGAGTAAAACAGGAAACATTTAGGCTGAATATTCCCTTTTAAACTGAGGAGAGAGAGGCTTTCTAGGAGGCATCTCAAAGAGGTATCTGTGGAATTTGGGAGACTTGGGAGCCCACAGTCCCTGAGAGGAGAGCAGTGTGCAGCCTGCAGCCTTGTGTTGGAACAAGCCTCCCAGACAGGCCCAGGGGCCCGACTGATTCTCTAGTGGATGTGGCCCATCCATGTCAGAGAAGGCTTTTCCCGAGGGGGCCGAGCCAGGTGTCCCTGCTGCAGCTTCCCTGAATGCCAGTCGTGGAGCTCGGCTCTGCGGGAACCCCCAGGAGTCGGGGCAGTGGACCCCCATGCCCCAGTGTCAGGGAAAGTTAGGGCTGATCTTACCAGTCCTGGGCTGGATCCGAAAGTTTGGTGCTGAGTGGAGGGTTAGCAGGAAGAGGCAAATGAGCTCCTGGGGCTCGTGAGGAAGAGGGGGAAAGAAGGGGTGCACTGGGGACGGGGACGGGGATCCCACCTGATGGCATCTCTTCGCTACTAGCAGTCAGTGTAATGGGTCGGATGAGGGGCTTGGGGTCCCTGCAGGATACTGTGTGAGAGACTGCCTGGGGCCAGAGCACAGAAGGAAAAGGTGGGCATACTGAGACAGTCCCCTCACCCTCCTCTCTGGACAGGCCACTGAGATAGTGAGAAAAAACAAAGGTGCCAGCTCAGGGCCACAGGTTTATTTCAGGACAAACCTGGAGAGAGTGGGTACCCTCCTACAGACATCAGGTCTTCTTTAGGGTCATGAGCGGAAAGGAGGTTGTGAAAGGAAAAGGTCAAAGTGGGGTCTCACTTACATGAGGAAGGTAAAGAAGTGGATCTCCTCAGACCAGAGGAAATGGCACTTCAGAATGTAGTGTAGTCTTCAGTTTTTTGGTCCCAACAACAGAAAAGTAACTAATGCAATGTATATATTTTTTGCATGTTTTTTTCTTAATTTCTTTTTTTTTTTTTTTTTTGAGACAGGGTCTCATTTTGTAGTTCAGGCTGGCCCTGAGCTCACTATGTAGCCCAGGCAAGCCTCGAACTCAGCAATCCTCCTGCCTCTGCCTCCCGAGTGCTGGGATTACAGGCGTGAGCCACCATGCCCGGTTTAATTTCTTTTGTTAATAGTCTAGAATTCAGAATTATTTAAGAGATTAATTATAGGAAATTTACAATCTGAAACAGATATGTTTGAAACATTTTCATTTGTTTTTTTTTGTTTTGTTTTTTGTTTTTGAGACAGGGTCTCGCTTTGTAGTCCAGGCTGGCCCTGAGCTCACTATGTAGCCCAGGCAAGCCTCGAACTCAGCAATCCTGTCTCTGCCTCCCCAAGTGCTGAAATTACAGGCGTGAGCCACCACGCCCAGCACTGTGGTATGTGGTGTTGATTGCTGGTGGAGGTGAGTCACCACGCCCAGCATTGTATGTGGTCACCGGGGATCTAACTCCCGGCCCTTGTGCTTGCAAGGCAGGTGCTGGAACCACTGAGCTAAATCTCTGGCCCCATTTTCATTTGTTTATGCCAGGCGTGGTGGCTCACCTTATAATCCCAGCACTCTGGAGGCAGAGGCAGGAGGATTGCTGTGAGTTTGAGGCTTGTCTGGGCTACATAGTGAGCTCAGGGCCACCCTGAACTCCAAAGTAAAACCCTGCCTCAAAAAATATTTTCTTTCATTTAATTTGACCTTGAAATCTTGTTTATCTTTATATAAATGAGAAAAGGAATTTAAATCAAAAAAGAGAAAAATAGAAAAGAACACACACACACACATTGGTTTTGTTGTTTTGAGACAGGTTGGACCAGGCTGGTCTGGAACCTGAGATCCTCCTGCCTCAACCTTCAGAGTGTGGAGATTATAGGTATGTAACATCATGTAGATTAAAAAGAATTTTTTTTGAGACAGGGTCTGGCTTTTGTAGTTCAGGCTGGCCCTGAGCTCACTCTGTAGCCCAGGCAAGCCTTGAACTCAGCAATCCTCCTGCCTCTGCCTCCCAAGTGCTGGGATTACAGGTGTGAGCCACCATGCCCAGCATTTGTGGTATGTGTTCTGATTGCCAGTGCGCATGAGTCACCACACCCTGTATTGTTGTATGTGGTTACAGGATATTGAACTAGGGATCTTGCAATTGCTAGGCAGGTGCTGGAACCACTGAACTAAATCTCCAGGCTAAAAAAAAATTTTAAAAGAATGCATTTGAAGTCTTTTCACCACAAAAATGGTGTGTGACTCATGCCTGTAATCCCAGCACTCGGGAGGCAGAGACAGGAGGATTGCTGAGTTCGCGGGGGCTTGCCTGGGCTATATAGTAAGCTCAGGGCCAGCCTGAACTACAAAGCGGGACCCTGTCTCAAAAAAAAAAAAAAAAAAAAAAAAAAAAG
>PVIC010020675.1:0-29268 GCA_004025085.1 Thryonomys swinderianus
TATATTACTCTATTCTTTTGTTGGCCAACTTTTACTTTTCAGCATTTAAAATATAAAGTTAGTGTTCTCAGTCTTGTTAGTTCTGCGGGACTCACACAACTACAGATGACATTTCAGTATCAGCGCACTTCAGGGAACTTTATTTGATGCTATTCTCGGTAAAATGAAGGTAAGTTTAAAAAACTGTTTTAAAAACTCATTAGACTCAAGTTTGAATTAAGTAATGCCATCCGTGCTGTCCTAATGAAACTGTCCTCATTTATTATCTTACAAATTTTGTTACCTCTTACAATTCTGATATTAGCACATGCCTTTATGATTTCGAGAATCTACACCCAAAGTACCGAAGCAAAGATCTGAAGTCCTCTGTAATGTCATGGGCTCCATCTCTCTATGGATTCATAATATATATATATTTTTTGAGACAGGGTCTCGCTTTGTAGTTCAGGCTGGGTCTGAGCTCACTATGTAGCCCAGGCAAGCCTCGAACTCAGCAATCCTCCTGTCTCTGCCTCCCGAGTGCTGGGATGATGGATTCATAATATTTTGAATACACAAAGTTAGTAGACTATAAAGGAAAACAGGAACAGGGAAATATAGACCTCACACATGTTAACAAATTAGCTTCGGTGCTTCGTGTGGATTAGATACAACTCAGTGTCTTCTCTGACAGAATACCAGTCTCTTGGCACCTGATAAATGTGCAGAGTGCCTGTGATGTCTGCTCGCCTCAGACTGGGCCTTCGCAACAGGAGCCAGAATATCGACTGCTGTCGCAGAGGTAGGTTTTACTGGGCGACTTCTATGTTCACTCTAATTGCCTTTCAACAAAAGACACAAGGAGTGGCTTGTCGGAGTCCAGAGAGGAGGGCTGGAGTGTGGTTCGTAGGCAGGACGCTTACCTGCGCCCAGAGGTGCCGGCCCGCACCCCCGTGACCCCCAAAACATGAAGTCTAGGGACAGGCCTTCTTAAGCCAATCATTAGATAACGCTTTCCAATGGATGCAGAAGTGGGACCTGCACATTTTTGACCCAGGTCTTCTATGACCCTTATTTTTCCTTCTTCCATGAGAGTGGCATTCAGGTATGACAAAGCAACGGGCCATGGGTGGTGCCCTGGCATCTCTGTGATCAGAAGCAGGGCAGCACGAAGATGCAGTCCGAGTTAAGGTGCTTGGGCAGCACAGTGTTTTTGTTGGCCTGCTTCGCGGTTCCCTGTCCCGGCCGGCCTGGCTGCAGCTGATACTGGGCTTGGTTTCTCTGTGCAACAACAAAGCGAGCTTGGATCTAAGTGCCTTTGATTGGAGCGGTTATCATGCATATTTCTATAGAATGCTCATAATTACCTATTTTCCTTGGCAAAAGCCACGCAGCATCTGAACACATTACATACTGAATACGCTTTTTGTGCATGCATGTGTGTGAAACTTAATTCATTATTTTAAAGTATATTCATTGTACCTGCATCGTTATACAAAATAACTTCTTAGGTTGGGGCTAGGATAAAATCTCTGGTGATCAATTGGGATTATTTTATACAGTAAGACCTGAATTATGACATGTCACCAGCTCATAGAACCACCTGAAACCAGGCTGAATGCCAGTGTTACTGCCTTTATATAGGATAAATAAGGCTGAGAGTAATTGTTTTATCTGACAGTAATGACATGCTAATGATGCTGGAACAGTGGAGACCTGTAAGTGACTAATCTTCCTGCACTCTGAGTTGATTTTCCTCATGAATTAAATTAAAATAGCAATTGTGTGGTGAAAACCATCAGGTCGGTCCCCTAAAAGTATTTTGTTTCATAGGCTTCCTTCTTCCAGTGATCAGTAAAGTACGGGGCAAATTGTCAGGGAATTTTTCTTGGTTTGGTTTATATTATTTTTCTATAAATGTGAAGTTTATGAACATCAAAACAAAGGTCTCAGATTTTTAGTGAGAGTCATAACAGCTCTTAACTTCTTTGTCCTACAAACAGACTATAAGGTGCTGCTCTAGCCCCAACACACTGAGATATGCTTCTGGTCAAGTTTCTTTGCAATGCTTGACATGTTTTAGATCATTTAAAAATTTCAATGTATATATTTATTTAGAGAACACATTATTCCTTGGCTGTGTGACCTCTGAGAATCTGGTAATATTTTATTGGCTCCACAAGTAAATTGCTAAGGGGGGTATACTTTACATTTTTTGGGAAAAAAATCTTTCAGAAGATATCTTTCTTCAAAAAAATATAATTCCAAGTTTCAGGAAACAGCACAGTGCAGAAGCTGCAAAGAACATTCAAGTAGAAATTTTGATCATTTCCTGTGAAAATGAACTTAAAAGTAATGTCCGTGTGACAATGACTCATTGAGTTTTGTTTGGAAAACCGCTCGCAGGACCCCAGCTCTTTGTTCAGATCCTCTCAGCTGTTCCTTGGTAACAGATATTTTATCCTGATACAGTTGGAGCGGTTTGGACGAACTGGCGCAGTCCGGTAGAAGAGCTGGTGGGGAGATGTGGACCCTGTGCTTCTCAGCAGCCTGGGAGGTAGAGGAAGAAACCAAGATGGCAGGTTGCACACCCAAAGATATATTAGCACATCCAGCCTTTTATGGAATAAAATAAGCCTTATTTATAGTTCCAAAAGCTTGCTATTTCCTTGTCTTGGAGCGCCAAATATTTTATAGGACTTCCCGTTTACAAATCAAGAGCAGCGTTTTCACTTGGGGAATCCTATAAACTCACAGCAGACTACCGCATATCCTCAGGGAGTCTCTGTTTTTCTTTACCCAGTGTTAAATTTTTATGATCTGGGGCGATAACTTTAAAGGGTGATCATGAAATTGAATTTTTGTCATCTCGATTGGCGTCATCTAAGAGGAAATGGAGTATATTTCTTTTTTCACACACATGGGAAAGGGTTAGGTTCCTGGAAGTCCTCGAAAGTGACTGGGGGTGGGGATCTCTGGCCACAGCAGGGTACAGTCTTCGTTTAGTGAAAGCGCTGCTTTCCGTTCCACTTTACTGGTCCTGTAAATTCTAAAGTGATAGTTTGATGTTTTGATTTTGAGGTGGAAGGAGATCGATGGATGCTCCCTGCCACTCTCCTTAAACACCCTGTCCTTGGAGTGCCAGAGTCCCGCCCCCAGGGGGGCAGGGCGAGCGCGGCCCTTGCTGTCTCTGGCGGCCCAGGAACCGCCCCGCAAGGCTCTCAGCACCAGCAGAGCCTGGTTCCCCGGGAGGTGAAGCCTGCAGTGGACAGATAACTTCGGTGAGACCGAGAGGGTGGCACGGAGGGAGGACAGCCCTTGAGTGGTCCAGGCTGGAGCTGGGCACCTTGCGCACGGGGCTGCTTGCCAAAGGCTCAGCCGGCTGGCTGGAGGGGCACTGCGGTGGTGCAAAGGCTGCGGGGCCTGTGCTGTGTCCGGCTGTCTCTGAGAGCCAAGGGCCCGGCCATCCCTTAGCAGCTGTTCTAGAGCAGCGAGGGACACCCAGGAGCAGGCTGGCGGGGAGGCTGCCCTTTGCCCTCCAAAGGTGGGTACTGGCGGCAAACTTAGATCTACCAAGTAGCAGTAATGTGACCGAATAAAGTCATTTTATCTTCATGTCTCAGCTCCTTCATCCCTAAAATAGGGTTGCTGTGGGTATGAAACGACCTTCTGTTTGGAAGCTATTCAGGTGAGTGCCTGGAAGCTGGCTAGTCCTCTAAAATGCTATGGAACATGCAAATCAGGATGAACATGCAAATCAGCTTAGAACATGCAAATCAGGATGCGAAGTCTTTATGGAGTGATACGAAGTCTAGTGAGAGGGCTGGGGTTTGGCTCAGTGGCACCATGCCTGCCTGGCAAGTGCTAAGTCCAGAGTTTTATCTCTGGTACAAGAAAGAAAAGAAAAAGAAAGAAAGAAAGAAAGAAAGAAAGAAAGAAAGAAAGAAAGAAAGAAAGAAAGAAAGAAAGAAAGAAAGGAAGGAAGGAAGGAAGGAAGGAAGGAAGGAAGGAAGGAAGGAAGGAAGGAAGGAAGAAAGAAAGGAAGGAAGAAGGAAAGAAAGAGAAAGAAAGAAAAAGAGAAAGAAGGAAGGAAAAGAGAAAGAAAGAAAAAGAGAAAGAAAAAAGAAAAGGAAGGAAGGAAAAGAGAAAGAAAGGAGGGAAAAGAAAGAAAGAAAGAAAAAGAGAAAGAAAGAAAGAAAGAAAAAAAGAAGGAAGGAAGGAAAAAAGAAAGAAAATAAACCTGTGGAAAATCTAGTTAGTGTCATGCCGAGAGCCAGGCAGCAGAAGGAAAGTTCATGGATACAAGTGTCTTCCTTGTTGCTCCGCACTGGTCTGTCACTGTGTGACTTCCGGGTCTTCTGCAAAGGCAAATGTTCCAGGTCTGTTCAGGACGTCTAAGTGCCCAGGACAGCACAAGTAAAGACGCTGAGGAGAGAAGATTCCAGAACTGCTGCAGCCAGTGGTGAAAGCAATGGGGTGAGCGTGTTCAAAGTGAAGGGAGCTTCTGGAGGGGTTTCGTGACAGTGTGATTTTTATGCTAATAAACTTGACAAACAGCTAAATATTCAGTGTGTCTTTGGTCACACTCACATCAAAGCAGAGTAGCGGACAAGGAAGTCCTAAGGAGCCTACACGACCTGTCTTTAGAGGACTCTGTGCTGGCCTGAGCTCTGGCCTGTCCCACAGCATCACCACTCAGACCTGAGGATACGCCGCCGACAGACAGACAGCCTCGCAGAAGAATTCTGGGCATCAGGCCCGGCCAGGGAGGGAGGCGCGTCTTGGGCAGGTGTCTTTCAGCATGCTTTGCATCACGGCCCGGCGGCCACCTGTGTTTCTGTTTTGGAATTCCTTCTTCCTGATTTCCACGTGTATCAGGTTCACCTGGGACCTGGTGAGAAGGAAGATTCGGGGGCCCTGCTTTGCAGGTTGTGTTACCACAGGCCCAGGGTGGGGTCCCGGGATCTGCACACAAAAATGCTTTGGTTCTCAGTAGGTAATGGATTCCCGTGGTTCAAAGGGCAGACAGAGTATGGGTCAGGGAAGCGCCTTCCTCGGCCACAGCCTTCAGTTGTATCTCTTTCCTTTGTAACCTAAGGGGACTTAGAAACTTGTAGGTCCTCTGAGGTTCTTATTGTTAATGAACAGGGAGACTCGAGTTTAAATATAATCACAGGGTAGCTGCTAGAACTGAGGGAGAAAGGGCGGCATACATGTGAGAGAGAAACTCCTTGGGGGCTGAGCTTACAGGGCTGATGTACAGTTAGTAGCAGTATCATGTGAAATCCGCCCCCTCTGGGGTCTCAAGGTTTTCACTCTGCAAACAGCGATGGTGTAGACCAAAGGAGATAACTCTCCTTTAAATACTGGTCTCCGGACTACAGCAGTTCAATGACAGAAAGCCTGTCTGTGTGTAAGGAGACGCTGGTCAGTTACAAGTGTATTTCTTCTTTATTCTCACTTTTCATTTTTAAACTCCAAACTTCATTGCACTACAGAAGTGATTAAAACTTTGCCCTTGTGGGTGTTTGAAAATATGAAGCCTGCACTTCTTTTGTGACTTTCTGGATACCAGGCCTTAAAAGATAAGACTTCCCAGAAGCAGGCGCATTTTAACAAAGCAAACTGGCATGCATTCTTGGAGAATTCTCTCAGTTCTGTCTTGTTTGTCATTTTTATCCTCCCTCCTCCGCGTTTTAAATAATGCTTTGTCAGCGTCAAGGATGCTCAAGTCTCATCAGATGTTGCCTGAAGGTTAAAGGGATTTTTGGATACTAAGATTTTCCAGTTCTTGACCTACTTTTGGTAAGAGATAGTTATAACTCTATATTCATAATAAAGACCAATGCTTTTGAGAGCTTTGGGATCATGGTGCTTAAGTTTCATTAAGGAATTTATTACGTAATTTTTAAAAAAAGAACAGTTATTTTAAACAGTCCAACTCAAAGATCAGTTCAGAATGAATGCCCTTCCCCAGTTGTCGTTTTGGGGTTCAGGCAAGAACTCTGCGGGTGCCTGCTCAGTGGAGGAATAGTTTCGGGAGCCCACTGACCCCACAGCCTGCTGGGCAGGTGCTGAGCTGCAGGTTGCTCCTAGAGGTGCTGGGTTTGGATTCTACTGAAGACTATTTAAAATTGCATCACAAGTTGCATCATAATAGTAGTGATTGGTTATCCCAGAGCAAAGACACGGGAAGGGAGGAGCGATTATAATAATATCTATTTTTGAGGCAACAGAAGAGGCTGGCTTTTCAAGATTTCTTCTTTCAAATTACATTGAAGCTCATTCTCTTGCTGACAGAGTGGTTATAAATGTGTTTTTTTTTTCTTCTCAGCAATACTTAAATCAACTTATATTTCAGATTCTGGAGATATCCTTCAGGGTGTAAGCTGAAGGTAAGTAGAAGATATTATTTCAGCTTAATTGCAGAGACATAAAAATGGAATGATGATTCTTCATAGTTTTTGAAATGGGAGGAAATTTTCTTATCATGACTTTGTATTCATTGTAATTGATATATTGACTACAAGCAGCCATGTAAAATAATTCAGGGAATAGGAAATGGATATAAATTGCTTTATGGCATTTTATGGTGATAATTTATTGGTACTATTCATAAATAGCAAAATTTGAAATGGTCCTTTGCTGATAGTATTGAAAGGTATTCAAAATATCCTAGCTTAAGGGAAGACATGACTATATCTTCTTTTCTTATTGGCAACATTTTTGATAATTTTGAGAGGACAACTAGTAGGATGCTTGAACAGTAACATTTCTACTTATATTAAGAGAACGTAAGGGCCAATGTGGGGCTGCATCTATTTAATGTTAAAATATGCACTATTAAAAAGTCTAAAGCTCCGCCAGGCACGGTGGCTCACGTCTGTAATCCTAGCACTCAGGAGGCAGAGGCAGGAGGATTGCTGAATTCAAGGCTTGCCTGGGCTTCATCGTGAGCTCGGGGCCAGCCTGAATTACAAAGTGGGACTCTGTCTCAAAAAAAAAAAAAAAAGTGTAGCTCCAAAATATTTTTATATTTTTGTCAGTAAGGTTAGTGGAAAACTTAAAGAAGCAAGAAAAAAAGCATAATTAGAGCACATATTTAGAAACACAAGGTGGGGGGAAGGGTGAGGAGATGAAATCTGGTCTCTCAGTGTGTTCATCAGAAAGAGGCACGAACTCCTTACTGTAAATGCCATGCAGAATGAAAGCAGTCAGGCAGGTGATTTACTGTGTTCCACTCACAGATCGAAACAACAAAATCCACACCCACGAAACAGAACCAATGTGGAAAAAGTTTGGTATTTAAGGCTAGTGCAACAGTTTTACACCATTCTTTAGAAAAGAAAACCAGAAATTCGGGGCGTATCCTGATTTGAAATCATCATTCGCCTCCCCATGAGGACTTCAGTGGCTTATGCGGCGTGAGCAAGTTCTGTTATTACACTGACTAGTGTAAAATACTATTTTTGCTTCTCATTTATCTGAGCATAAAATAAAATGTGTATGAAATCATTTTTTAAAGAAACAATATTAATAGAAGCAATGGAACTTTTTGGACATAAAGACACTTTTATTTTTTTTCTTAATGTGCAAGTTCTGAGTTTTATCCTTTGTGTACTTGAACAGGAATCTGGCTATAAAAGCAGGAAAAGAGTTTAAGTCTACCGGCTAGGAAGTGATGGTTCTCTTAGTGATGTCCCCACTGGCTGGGGGTGAATCTTCATTGTCTCTGGACCCAGGAACAGCCACTTTCCCAATATTCAGACCTTCGCGCTGGAAACGAGCCTTTCTGTGCCTTGAAATGTAAAACAGATACTCTAAAAGTTCTGAACTACATCACTAGTTTCTTCCTTTCTTTTCTCCACTACTTTTTCCCCTTTGATTAAAGTAAAACAGTTTAAAAAAAAAAAACAACTAAAAGCAACTAAACAAGTTGTATTAACAACTCAACTTTTGCACTATTCAGGAAGTCTTCCATTGGTGAATAGGCTGGCATGACTAATTTGCATTAGAATGAAGGCTCTTTGGTTTTCTTATAAAACACGAAAATCACAGCATTTCCTTTTCCTGCGAAGTCCAGACAGTGTAGGGTTTGTGAAATTACCGTGGTTTGTACAAGTAGGTCTTTACTTCTGTATGAATTGATCTCTTAGAATAGCCTTAGAATTGGCAAAGAAAAGAGCGCTCTCCCGTGTGCCTAAGCGTGCTGGCCGCTCAGCAGAGGACCCAGGGTAGCCCCAGAGGGTGAGAGCTGGGCCGGGGGTGCGTGGCTCTGCGCAGGCTCCATCTTATGCGACGGCAATTTAAAATGTACTGTAGAATTAGGTACAAATCCTTTAGCACAGGGACTCTTTCTGATGCAAATGCATAGATTTTGTTGTGTCAATAGTTGACGATTTTTAATGGTGGGAAAATACAAATAATGTAACACGTATCACTTTAAGTACCTAGAACTATAAAATTTAATAGCATCAAGTCTATTTACAATGTCTAGTAAATATCGTTGTTGTTTGTTTTCATTATCCCAAGTGGAAAGTCTGACCCGGAAGCACTAAGTCACCCTTCCTCCCTAGGGCCGGCCATTTGCTGTGTTTCATTCAATGTTTAAAAGCCCATCCATATGACAGAACACATTGTATGTACGTATCATGTGCTGTTTACCCACTCACCTTCTGCTGGGTGCAGGCTGTTCATATACCTTTTGGTGATTTGGAATAATCCCTTATGAACACAGGTATACAAATATCTAGGAGTCCTGGTTTTCATTGCTTCTGAATAAATACGTACATTACAGTCAGAGTTTGCAAGGGAATAGATTTAACATAGAACATGTAATTTATAGGATTATTTTATAATAGTTAATTAAAAAGTCAAATGCAGCCAGGTGTGGTGACTCACGCCTGTCATCCTAGCGCTTGGGAGGCAGAGGCAGGAGGATTGCTGAGTTCGGGGCTTGCCTGGGCTCCATAGTGAGCTCAGGGCCAGCCTGAACTACAAAGCGAGACCCTGTCTCAAAAAAAAAAAAAAAGGACCACAACGATCTGTCCACACAGTAGAAACCAGAAGAATCCAGCCGAGGGCCTGGACCCACAGCCGTGTCCCACAGGAGTCCAGCCGAAGGCCCAGAGCCCGGGGCAAAGTCTCCAGCTAGGGCGCACCGAGGACCTGCACCGGGAAGGCCCCCAAGGCCGGCGGCGGAAGCGGAACGTGTGGGCGGCATGAAGGGTGGAGGTTCTGGGCCGCAGGCTGGGGTCTGCAGCAGCCAGGAGGCGCTGCTCCAGGCGGAGGCCGGAGCGTCCCAGAGAGAAGCACAGCGTCCGCTGCCCGCGGGGCCGGAGCTCTGTGCGCGAGGACCCCGGGAGCGTGTACTGGGGCCGTGGGCGGGCGAGCCTGCGGAGGACGGCCAGCAGCGCGCCGCCTCCCCCCGGCTGCCCCCTGCGCTCCTGCCAGCAGTCCTCAGCTGGGCCCTTCACGCCCAGGACCGCCCTGACTCGGTTCAGCTGCGTGCTCCAGGGTGCCCGGTAGTTACTCCACCACAACCTGGAAGTGGGATTGTTGAGTCACTCGATTATCTTTTAAATAACGGGTGAATTGTTTCCCACAAAGCCTGCGCCTTTTTTTTCCCTGTAGCATAAAAGTGTAGTCAAGGTCTTGGTGGAGTTTGCCATTTCCTGGACTGTCATCACTTCATTCCCTCAAGATGCTTCTTACCATCATGCACACCGTGATGGAAATATTCTGACCGGAGCTGAATCTTTTCTGGGAAATTTATTTAGATTGTTGCCCTGATAAAAACGATCGCAATTAGATTATTGCATGGAGAGCATGAGACCTGAAGTGCCCTGCCGGGCCCTGGGCACTTCCTCTGGTGAACTCTCCCTGTCGCCTGGCTACCCTCTTCCGTCTCTCTACTCGACTCTGCTCCGCTGGCAGACGCGTGTCCCGCAGCGAGTCCTCGTTTCCTACAAAAGCCGAGCGCCGTGTTCACCGCCCTGTGCCAAACACCGGTTTCGGTCTCACGTGTGACCCCCTCGCTAGCCCCCTGGGTGTCCAGAGCCGCCGGCACGCCCTCCCTAGTTCTGTCCCCGCAGCGTCCGACCTCGCTGTGCCTCAGACCCGGAGGAGCGTTTGCTGTTCCTGTCTCAGAGCTCCTGCAGCCTCCGCCTCAGATCGGGGACAGCTCCCTCCGGGCCTCGCCTCCCTCCCTGGTCTCCGTGCTGCAGGGCGCTGGGCTGATGGCCCCGTGGATGGTCCCAGGCCTGGAGCCTTGGCCGGGAAGGCCACAGGGCTGGTGGGCAGGCGCTCAGAAGACAGGGCAGGCCAGGGAACTCGGCCTTCGGCTCCCGCCGCCGAATCGCCGCTGTTGGCTGTGAGCTGCCACTGGGCTGCCTCCTCCCCGGGCCCTTTGAGCCCGGCCGCTGCTCTGATCGCTTGTCCCGTGGACCGTGGGGTGGGAACAGCTCCTGCCGAGCCCGCTCGGTTGCTCAGTTGTTTTTCAAGACCCAAAGCTCTATTTATTTTCAAAGGCCCGTCTGTAAACAATCTCCCTCTGAAGCCCTCTAACAAAGGTCCTGCTGTAAACCATCCTTCCCGAGGCCCCTTCCGCGGCCGTCTCCTGGGACCTGCCCTGACACTCTCCCCCATGCAGGCGCAAGTCCGTCTCTCCTTCTCCACGTCCCCAGCGTGGGCTGCTTTTATTTTATGGGACTCAGTACAACAGATTTTAGTGATTTACGCACTCACTGAACTCCCACTTTGAGTCAGCAGTTTCCTAGGGGAGGACATTGTGTTTTACTTGTTGTTACATTTGTGTTTCTTCCTTGAAGAAATGAATTTTTATGACTATTATAAACCTGCACCAAAATAAATACCTCTGGTGTTAGGGAAAGATTGGACAGCTGTTGTAGAGTCAGCGAGACCAAGCGTATGTCGAAACATCTACTGTAAAGTTCAAATAGCTTCAGAGCAAGAGATACACCGAAACTCATTAAAAGCGAAGGAAGGCCTTACTATTGAAGTAGCTGAAATGAAGGTAATCAGATTGAGAATTTGCAAATTAATAGCTGCCTCTGTTTGGAATCATCAGCTTCGAAGGGGCTTGAACTTGTGCTGTTTTAGGGCGTAACAAATTATCCCTAACTCTAAAGTGAGAGGCCACCCCTGCTTCCCCCCTCTGTCCTGCTTCAGCCCCGCCCTCCTCCCTGGATGGCTGGGGCCTCCAGCAAGCAGTGCAGAGACCTGGCACGGGGAGAGCCACTGGAGAGGACCCTCTGGCCTTGACATGCAGTGTCTGCAGCAAGCTCAAGGCGGGGCTCCCGGGTGGCTCCCGCTGGGCAGGAGCCCTGCAGAGCCAGTGTGCACTGTGCACGCCCCGTTCCGCAGCCCTGGGCCCAGCACTCCTCGCAGGCTCTGGTGTGCGGCCACCTAGGATGGGTCTGCCAAGTCCTTAGCTGGATTCAGATTTGGTTATTTTGTAGCCTTTTTTGACCCATCTCTGTTGCCTTCCACGCTGGCATTGCTGACCGCAAAATCCACCCGTCTGCCCATGCTACCTTGGCACCTATTTTTCAGAGGACTTGGATTGATGGAGCCGCCACTTTCTTCTGCCTCCCTTCTGGCCTCAAGTGACATGTCTTTCACCAGTCCCTTGGAAAGCTGTCCCTTGGACCGTGATCTTCCAAGCATATAAACTGACCATACCGCCCCTACAAGGGCCCATGACCTTCAAGTGAGAGCCAAAGCTGACACTCTGCAGCAGTGGCCCTGACTTCTGTGGCATCAGGGATGGTTTTGTGGAAGCCAGGGTGGTGACTTTCTTTGTTTAGTTCCTCTTCTTATTAGCATGTGTTTATTAGCAGACATTTGCTTTTTGCTTGCATACAGTATAGAGTGGTTACAATCCTCTGTGCTATCTTCACTGCCTCAGCTCCACTTCTGATCATCACGCACTGGGTGCTCACGAGGAGAGTGCAGCCCAGAGCCCTGAACGCAGGGTGCACGGCAGGGTTTGTGTTCCTGCGAGAATCTCAACACAGCTGCTACTTGAGAAGAGGTGGAGCTGAGACGGTGATGCCAGCTATGGGAAAATGCTCTGATACACAGGAAGCTTCACTCCCCAGGATTCTGCTCACTGCAGCCTGCTTCTCAGCAGGTGCTGGGCCAGTGTTGGTCCATGGCCCAGGGCTGGCAATGCCTGGGACACAGGATCTAGCTGTGGTCTTTCTTTGTCACCTTTTCCCTTTATCATCATCTCTGTGAGACTCTCACCCAGGGACACTATACATCCTCAGAGCACGCACCATTCCTTCACCAGGGACAACTCTGTGCATTTATATTGCGGATTATCTTAGCTTTTTGTTGCTATAACAAAATGCTTGAAGCAGGATATATATATTGATGAAGAGTAGAATTTTATTTGGCTAATTGCTCTGGAGGCTGGAAATTCCAGCTGAGGTTAATGCTTCATGCTTCATCATAACAAAGCAAAAAGGAGAGGGCTAGTGGGTGTTCCTGGAAGAAAAAGGACGCGAGAGTATTTTTGCCTGATGACAACTTGCTCTGTCAATCACTGATTCACTCTGGTGTCTCTGGAAGGAGAATCCTCACAATCTGAGAGAGGGTGGCATGGCTCCTTCCAAGCCTACATGGTTGCAAACACCAAGTCCCATTTTTCTCTCTTTCTTTCTCTCTAAATTCCCAGCCCCCATCATCTCTCAACACTGTTCTCAGGGACCAGATTTCAGCACAGAATCTGGAAGGTAAAAACTGCATCCACAGGCAGCATCAGTTGTGCATTTAGCAGATACTCTGTGCTTGCTGTATCTTACCTGCATCCTCTGCTCTGCATGCACTAGAGTGTGCCTGGCACTTAGTAGATGCTCAGTAACTAAAGGCATACAGAATGAATGGATGTACTTTAAGAGCTAATAAAAAAGGCAAGCTTATGTGTGCACACTGAGCAAGGCTTGGTGAGCATATGACTTTTCTTTATACTGGCCATGGTCCAGGGGAACTGTGAGAACAAGAGAGGACCTTTCTGTATCCTGCATGAAGCAACATTTCACAGCACTACAGGGTATTATTAAATTCATACATTTGATTCCGAGTGACTGGGGAATTAAATGTGAAATTTCATCTATGTTCTGAAATGTTGTCACTGATTTGATTATAGCCTCTTGGTAGTAACAAATTTGGTGGTGTATCCAAGAGCAAACGTGTAAGTAAAGTCCTATAAAATGAATAGGGCACCGTGTTAGAGAGACACGGAGAGCAGGTGTTGCTAGGGCCCCTCAGAAGACCCGCAGGATCAGGGCAAATGTGTGAAGAATGAAATATTCTTCTTCAACTTTTCACAAGTTTCCAGGAAGAGATAAAAGTAATTATGTATTTTTAGTGGCCATGTTGGACTAATAGAATACCATATGCAAATGTGTGCTTGTTTTATGAGTTTTTTCTTTCTGTCTTAAATGACGATGATGATTAACGTGTCTTTATAAGCGTCAGTGCACATCTGCTACAAAGCTGAGCAGGATCCCTCACTCCCACGGACGAAACCTTGGGGTACAGGACAGCTCATCAGCCCCACTTCCTCTTTCTTGTTTTCTTTAGTGTTTTGAGTCAGCAGAGTAGGAGCCAGGAAAACGATTGCAATGAAACAATTAAACCAACCGATTGTAGCTTTTAGTTAGTCGCACTGTTTCTTTTCCATGGGATTGCAAATGTGTGTATTTGTTAAAATACTTGTGACCCATAATTATACCATTTTTCAGAATTCTTATATTTTCTCTAATATTTAAGAATATTCATATATGATTTACACTTAAATATGTTCATTAAAGTTCGTTTGTTTAAATATGTTTATTGAAGATTTGTTGAAGAATATGGATTTCTACAAATGTTGCCCCTGCCTTCTGTCCCAGAGACCCATCTGGGTTTGATGGTGGTTGAAAAATCACCTTTCTGGATTTAAAAGATCAATGAAGTTAGCTTGGTTTACATAGGATATATTTCATGTACTTTCAATAAGTTAAGACATCCTAATAATGGTATAAAGAAGATAACAATGAATTTGATGCTTTATAAAATTGCATGTTTTGGGCCGGAGATTTAGCTCAGTGGTTCTGGCGCCTGCCTCGCAAGCGCAAGATCCTGAGTTCGATCCTGGTAACCACATACAATGCTGGGCACGGTGACTCACACCCACCAACAATCAACCAGCAATCAGCACCACATACCACAGTGCCGGGCGTGGTGGCTCACGCCTGTCATCCCAGCACTCGGGCGGCAGAGGCAGGAGGATTGCTGAGTTCGAGGCTACATAGCGAGCTCAGGGCCAGCCTGAACTACAAAGCGAGACCCTGTCTCAAAAAAAAAAAAAAAATTGCACGTTTAAGTTTATTTCTTCTACAGATGATTTTTAGAAATGAAATCCAAAAAGTCTTTAAGCAGAGAAAAACGGACCTGGGACTATTAATTGCCATCTTTCAGGAGAGTCCGAATATTTTAGGGTCTTTCACTCTCCAAAAATATGACTTCTTTTTTCTCATTTTTCCTTGTATGTCAGCACTCATACTGTTCTCTTATACATCAGAGAACCAGGAATTCTACTCAGATATGGTGCTTACTCTGACATTTAAAATGTATAAAATGATATAAAATGTTTTTTAGAAAGGACAAATTGGAGCTGACATGTTGTGCCGAGTGCTGAGCCAGGGGTGGAGAACACATTACTGTTTGGACCTTGGGATGCTTCTGAATCTAAAAGGGCTTTGGCTGTGTTGAGTCAATGAAATATTTATGGATCAAAGGGTCCCGGAGATGCTTCCTATGGGAATGTGTGTAATAATACAGTATTTATACAGTGCTGTCTTTGATGTCCGCACAGCGTTTTGAAGGCATTATAGACTCTGTCTACACCACCCATGAAGCGGGTTGGGGGTAAGCACGAGGCCAGGCTTGTTTACAAATGAATAAAAGGAGCAGGGAGGAGGAAGCCCTGAGCTGCTCAGTGGGGTAATGACTGAGCAGGAAGCCCCTGTCTGTTCAAAGGTGCCAGAGAAGGGATTAGTTTCGTAATGTCTGTGGGGATTTTGAACCTCTGCACCTCTGATTTCCCTGGATACCCAATACCTTGTGCTTCCTGACCCATCGGGCCCCTTCCAGTCGGGGAATTCTCACACTGAATCCAGAGACACAGCGTGTGTGGAGGAGGAGAGGCCAGGCCCTGGCCGGAGAGGACACTGGGTTAGAACCTGGTCTTGCTGCTCACTGGGGGTGGCTGTGAGCAGGCCAGTGAGTTCATGTGAGCTTTGGGTTTTTTCTCTCATGACATGAGAAGCAATATATGAAACACAAGGATATACTGATGAGCAAGTCAGAAGACAGGATGCATGTGGTGTGATCAAAATACACAGTACAGGTTTACATTTAAAACATCTCTTGCCGTAGAAGACACACTGGTAGTAATTTCCCTCAAAAATATCCCTTCCCTCTTCAAATACGTTGAGTGCATCCGAGGTTATTGCTGCTTCCTGAAGCAGTCGTGAAATTTCTTTTTCATGAGTGTCTTTCCACAGCTCCCTTGGTAGCCTGAATCAATCCAAGATATTTATGGCAATTTCTGTCAAATAAAAGCATGACGGTGTGTCCTTATCCATCTCTCATTGACTCACTGTTTGTCCAGTGTGGCTCTTTGTGGTTCTTAGTCCCTACCTAAGGTCAAACAGGTCAGAGCGGGTGAGTGATCTGAATGGTGGAGGTCTCCAAACTAAAGCAATGCACAGATGAGAACTTCTGGAACTGCTTCAGGAAGTGACAGGAGCAATGCAGGGAGTGTGTTTGAAGTGAGGGGAGGATTTTCAGATGGACTAATGGCAGTGTGTCTTTTACTACAGTAAATTATTTTCATTTTGAGCATTCATTGGATTTGTAGCCACTCTGGTCGCAGAATAAGGCACGTAGTAGGCCCTCAGGGACGCTTGAGACCCGCCGAAGGGTTCTGAAAGGAAGAGGAGTTTCACTCCTCTTTCCCCTTTCACCCAAGCACCTGGCCGTGGGTAGGACTCTAAAGGAAAATGCTCCTGTGCAGGCAGAGACCGGGAAGCTCCGTCCCCATTCGTCGCAAAGTCAGATGGTTGAGATCGTTTCTTTTTAGGCATTGTCATCCTAGGGGTGGCTAAAGGAAGTGCTGAGACTTTGGAGCTGGACATACGTGACTGGGGTGTGGAGACAGCATGGAGGACAATTTGGGGGCCACTTAGCTTGGGCCTGGGAGAAGTGGCAATTTGGAGGGTGACTGCAAAACTTCAGGCTGGATGAGGAGCCACCCCATTGTGAGCGACTTCTTGTCTCCTAAAGACACGGAAACCTGAAAAATGGTGGGTGAGAGAGGAACAGGGATACCCAGTGATTTCCAGGTAAAGAAGGACTCTACATCTAAAAATGATGAAGGCTGCATCCTCATGTATCAGGTAGGGTCATTGGAAGAACAGATTTAATACACGCACATGCACACGCACACGCACACGTACCTGCACTTTTGTACCTGCAGGATTTCCTAGGCAGGGTCACGCGGGCACCTGGGGAGTCAGGGATGGGCGGGAACAAAATGGTCATCTGTTCCCTGAGGAGCAGGAGGGTCCGGTTCAGAGTCAAAGGCCTGGAGTTCCCTGTAGGGCTGGTGGCGCTCTGGAAAGCTGGAAGTTCGGTGTGGGAAGCCTGAAGGAACTGGAGATGACGTCCGAAGGTGACGGATGGGGAGACAAGAGCTCCTTCGAAGCAGCCAAGTGAAGACTTCCTGCTTCCCACGTCTATTCCGGCCTCTTCATCGGTGCCACTCACATCCGGGTGGGTCTTCTGAGCTGCTGACTTCCGTACCAGTCACCACAGACACACCCAGAACGGGCTGTACCAGTCTGTGCTTCTCATCCACTCGATGTGACGTCACAGTGGACTGTCTCACACCCGTGGTGCCCCGAGGATCCTGGGGTCGTGTTGTGCAAGGCCCTCCTACCGAGTGTTCTTGTGAGGCAGCTATACTTAATTTCTCCAGAATACCTATTTACCCAAAAGAATTTCTGTGATGCTTTATTAACAGAAGAGCCAACGTGTGTGTGTGTGTGTGTATATTTATATATAATCAAAGACTGAAGATAGTCATTAGTTATTTGTCATATAAATTTGACATCAATAGTTCTTTTTTTAGTGGGAATTTTTCTTAGTGGGAAGTTTACTATAATTTTTTTTTTTTTTGAGACAGGGTCTCGCTTTGTAGTTCAGGCTGGCCCTGAGCTCACTATTAGCCTAGGCAAGCCTCAAACTCAGCAATCCTCCTGTCTCTGCCTCCTGAGTGCTGGGATGACTGGCGTGAGCCACCACGCCCGGCACTGTGGTATGTGGTACTGATGGCTGGTGGGTGTGAGTCACCACACCCAGCATTGTATGTGGTTACCAGGGTTTGAACTCAGGACCTTGCGCTTGCAAGGCAGGTGCCAGAACCACTGAGCTAAATCTCCAGCCCCTTACTATAAATTTTATTGAACCTCCTGGGAAACTAATCATGGTGCCCAAAGCAAGGCCTGAGCCATGCAGGTACTATGAATTCACCCTCACTTGCCTTGTTTAGAGAAGTGAGTCTAGCTGACACTTCCATGTGGGCAGAGCAACTCAGACCCGAATGCTGTTCCTATGATTAAAACTTTCCTAACTAGAAGGACAGTGCTCTAGCTATAGCCATATATTTTGTCTATTCTGTTCCTGATTCCAGAATGCTTTGTCTTTTTCCTTTATGAGCTTCACTTGGATTAGTTTCTATAGAAAGCACATGACCGCTTGGTTTTACCCAGTTGATTACAGATGAAAATCAGTGGCTTGGACCAGACAGGGCCTTTGTTGGTGGCACCAACATTGCTTATCCTGGCTCCCTGGGTTCTGTCTCTCTTGGTCTGTCTTTTAGTTTTTTTTTTTTTTTTTTTTACTATCAGGCCCGCACTGTACACCAAGCAGGAGACTGGAGCCTACTGAAGAAGTTTCCAGTAACATTTCTGGGACTACCAGTAGAACCTTCAGATTGTGTTGCATAATATGAACACTTTAACAACATTAATGCATTCAGTATGAAATAGATTTCCATTTATTTGTATTTTTTCAATATCTTTTATGAATATCTTATAGTGCTATATTTAGTGATATAATTTAACATTAGGTACAAGTTATTTGATTTTGATGTTTCTAATGTTTTTGTACTTAGGGATATACATTTAGGTCACATGTTTGAGAAGTACATAATATTAATGGCATGTTTATATTCTTGCATGTATTATTATCAACAGCATTTAACGAATATTGGACCACTTGATAATCATCTTCATGAAGGAACTGATGCATATTTTGCTAATAGATGAGGTGAGAAAAAACAATTTCTGAGGAGAAAAATACACCTTCCGTAAGTTCATGCATTAAGATGAATGCACTTTGATGAAAGGGATTCCTCATATTTCTCCTGAGCAAATTCCAAAGGAAGGGTCCTGAGGAGAGTACAGACAATGCTGTAAGAAAGCTAAGTCTCAAACCCCAGATGCTCTGAGGTGTAGTTTTTCTGTTTTCACTGTGTAAAGTCTTCCCACCTGAGAGACCAGATGGCATCACGGAGTGTGGTGTGAGTGGAGCGTCACCCCAGTCACCCTGGGTCTGCTCAGAGGTGGACAATAGCAAGCGTGGACCATATGTGGACAGGAGACCAGAAAACAATAAGCGTTGGCAGGAGGCCACCAAGCACTCAGCACTCTTGAGTCGTGTGATAGAAGAGCAAATGGAGTTGTTCCTCTCAGCACAAACCCAGTGCGATCATTTATAAACTTGCTGATGCTCTGGATAAGAAACAAGGTCAGCACAGTGCTGAGAGTGAGAGCTGCAGCTCTCTGGCGGTCGGGTCCTCTCTGCGCACCACTGAGTGGTGTGATGGCTGCCGCTTGGCCTCTCTGTAGCTCAGCTTCCCTCCTCTCTGGTGCAGGTGCTCACTGCTTTGGCCTCCGACGGCTGAGGAGAAGTCAAAGACGCTGCTCTGTGCAAAGCATTTAGAAATTGTCTCTGTGTGTTGCTGTGGGCTGAGCTGTGCTCTCTGGAATTCAAACCCTAGGACCTTGGAGTCTAACCCTACATATGGACAAGGCCGGGAGAGATTTGACGGATTTGATGGAAGTGTTAGGGTGAGCCCTCCCTCATTCAGGAGCGCTGATATCCTCATAGGAAGAGAGAGAGGCCCTAGAGACGCACGTGTGTCTAGGGGTGACCACAGGAAGGGGTAGCAAGGAGCTGGCCCTGTGCCAGGTTAGGAGGGAGGCCTCAGGGGAAATCATGGCACTAGCACCCCACCCTTAACTTCTGGCTTTCAGAACTGTGAGGAAAATAAACATCTGCTGCCTCATCTCCACAGTCTGTGGCATCTGTTTATGAGGTCCTCCCAAACTGACACTTAGCAAAGTCTAGGGCTTGGTTACATTTTATTAATGTCAGTAAATACCTTGCTTTTGTCAATTTCAAGAATTGAAAGGTCCAAAAAACACAAAGGAGGAGATGAAATGTTAAAATGTGGTTTTGGAATGTGAGAAATGCTAAAATTTTAGTCATTGAGAATGATTCCCTATTATGGTTTATAGCCAGATGTCACCCTCGGCCCCACCAAGCCTCATATGCTGGTAGATGGGGCTTGTGAAAGATGATCGAGTCACTGGGGCTCATAACTGACTTGTTAGGAAGTAGGATCTGATCAGAAGTGGGTCATGGGGGGCCTGACCTGGCAGGGTACACCTCTCTCCCAGCTCCACCCTTTGCTCTCTCTGCTTCCTATCCACCATGATACAAGCCGCTCTCCTCCGCCAGGCCCCTTTGCCTGCTGCCCTGCCTCCAAAGCCTCTCAGCTGTGGACTGAAACAAATGTGAGCTAAAAGAAGCGTCACTTCTTTTAAGTTGTGGAACCTGGGTATTTTGTATGCATTTTGAAGAAAGTGACTAATATTCTTGTTTTTTAAGGATTCTTTTTAAAAATGAGTTTATTGGTACATTATACACACACGCACACACACATTATGACCACATTCAACTCTGAGGGTTTGTACCAGTACATAATACATCTTGATTCTCATTTTTCCCCTTCCCCTTCCCTCTTTACAACTCCCTATTCCTTATATACATAAGCTTTGTTTCATTTTATTTTAGCATCACATTTAAGGATTCTTTTGGATAAAAATTATAATGTTGTCCTTACCTATCTGGAATAATCAAATGCTATGCATCAGACTGAAAGGAAATATCATGCCCTGTCACAAAAATGCCTTTGTAGAAGAAAGGACCATGATGCATTGTGTGTATTACTGGTATCCATCACATCTTGTGTGCAAATAAATTTGTAAGTAGATATACTTGGTTATAACAGCAGTGTGTGCATGGGACAAGGCAGTAACTTGGCCTGTTTCCAAAGCCTCTCTCATTCAAATACGATCACAAACTCAGTCTTGCTTTGCGATGCGTTTTTATTGTGGTTGTTTTGTGTTTTGCTTCAGGATTAAGTAAGCTATCATGAACTCAAAAGCTTTTGACCGCTTCCTGGATGAGTGCCCAGGTTGAAGCCATTGCTTCAAAGATGAAGTAAATATGTCTGGTGATTCGTGCAGAGAAGAAAAGAAAATTGATCCCTCCCGGCTCCGAATGCCTGGAGGGGTCTTGCTGTGGCCCTACAGCAGGGTGCGCTTCGTCTGCCTGAGGAGCACAGTCTCCTTGTTTGAGGCACATGGCCTTGCGGGGCACCCAGTAGGGAGCCAGGGGTGTGAGCCTTCGGTGCAGATGGCAGAGAACACAAACTCTATCAGACGCAGTGCAAAAGCAGGACAAGAGCTGCACAGGCATACAGACGTCACTGTTTTAAAGGATGCTTATTTATCATCACTAAAAAGCAAAAAGGTGAATTTTAAAGGAAAATGATTGTGTTTGCAAAACAAGCTTGCTACTTAAAAAAAAAATCTTCAAAATCCAGGAGTTATGTAAATAACCAGCTGCAGAGGTTCAGCAGGGCCTTCACAGATACTAGGAAAGTCTCTTCACAAAAGTATAAATAACGGAAGCGTATTGCTTTCCAGAGTAAAGTATTCATTTTAATTAAGGCCAAGAGTGCAAAAGAGTCATAGGAGGAGCTGGACATGGAGGAACGTCCCTGGAAGCCCAGCACTCTGGAAGGAGGATAGTAAACTCCTCCAGGAGGATGGTAAACTCAAGCCCAGTCTGGGAAGTTTGGCAACTTAGTGAGATTCTGTCTTAAAATTAAAAAAAAAAAAAAAAAAAAAAGAAAGGCCTGGCTATGTGGCTCATGGCAGAGGCCGTGGTCCAGTCCCCAGGACGGAGGGGGACTCTGGGAGATCTTGTTAAAGTGCAAATTGTGATTCCACAGTTCTGGGTTTCGGAGGGAGCCGAGATTCTGTCCCTTGTGACAGGGCTGGTGGTCTGAGGACCAGGCCTGTGGCCCAAGGGTCTACAAGTGTTTCTATGGGCCGGGGCTGTCCCCACCCAGCATGTCATCCGTTAACATTGGGGGTGAGCCTCCCTAATAGCTAATGTTTGCAGGGTGATGGATGGGTGGATCATGGATATACATGGATACGTGGATGATACATGGATGGATATGTGGTTGGATGGATGCGTGGATAGATGTGGATGGTACATGGATATGTGGATGGACAGATGGATGAAAGGTTAGACAGATGGACACATGTGCATGCAATAAAGGTCAAACTCAAAAGGACTCACATGTATTTTGTTCTTACTCCTTCCAGGGCCCCCTGGGCTTTCTACCATTACTACACTTCCACAAATAAATCAAGAATCAGTGGTTCGGGAAAATATGTTTTCTACCCAAAATAATAAGAATTTTCTAATTATGAACTGTTAATGGCCTGAGATAATGAATTTTCCAATATGGAAAGTGTCCCAATACAAGTGGGACTAGCATTTTAGTTTATTATAATGCATTGAGTGACTGTGAGACTACAGAATATTTCAGATTTTATTTAATCCTAACATAAAAAAAATGAAGCCAATGGGAGGTGAGTGCTGTAAAGCTGTTTAGACTTTATCACACCTCAGACAGTCATCTAAGTTATGGCAATCTACTTTCCTAAGCCTGTTTATCTCTGTGAAAAATAAAACATGCACAGTGTTGCTACAGAAGAAAGTGCAATTTTATTACCATAGAAGTAAGCCATCCCGTGGCGAAGACTCCTTTTCCAGCACACGGCAGCCCCGCTCACCGCGTAGCAACTGTCCCGCGCCAACAGCCCTCTCCGGAGCATTTGCGGATTCCCACAGCGGAGGTGTTTCCACCGCGAGCGGAGCTGCCAGCGGTGAGGTGCCTGTTCGCGAGGTTCCCTCGGGTGCGTCTGCGCTCCCGGCGGCCCAGGGTGAGCGCGCGGCGCACGGCCCCTGCGCTCCGCCCCAGGACCCTTCGAGTTCACACGCCACCTTTCCTCGGCCGTACCCACGACGACAAGCGAAGGACTCAGCTTTTCAGGGACCCTGCCTGTGGGGTGTGCCTGGGGCTGACTCTGCCCTGCCGAAGCCGGCTGGGACAGACCTGGGACTTCAGGCCCTGCTCGAGTTTGCTCCGGGGAGACTGAAAGGGACGGAGAGACACTGCGAGCTCAGAGAGAGTGTGTGTGTGTGTGCGGGGATGGCCAAGACTCATTATGTATATGTACCAATCCCCCAGGACGAGTCTAATTATTATGTATTTCAAACACGATCAAACAAAGGGACATTTTATTTTCAAAAATAAGCCATTATGCAATCCTATGTTGGCTCGTGGAAGAGTAGCATTATCCAGTACTTCCTGCACGCCCAGCAGTTTCCGTTGATGATTACGGGGGAAGTTCCTTAGTGCCATTGGCTCGGGTCTGTGCCGAGCGGCCAGCAGTACTCTCGGTAGCTAGTTTGTGTGAGGTGCGGTGAGATCTTGCAGGCAGGCTGTCTGGAACAGAGGCCGGTCCCGCTCAGTCTCTCCATGGTGCCCGTGACACGGACAGAGCTGAAGGTCGCGCCCGGGCACTGCGGAATGGCACCGTGCCGCTGTTTTCCGCGTCTGTCTGTCTCCCGAACCTGCTGTGGCTGGGTGCCCCGTGGAGGCATTGCCTGCATTTCCAGAGAGCATTGAGACCCAGCACGACTTGCAAGAGCAACAAAGAGAAAAAGAAAGAAGAAAGATACTGTAAGCCGGTAGGAAAATCGGGATCGGGACCAACCAATTTTGAGCAGGTGTATTAATACAGATGGCTTTTTTGAGTGTGTGCCTAAAATTTCTAATGTGTAAAACTTCCTTATGTGCTTCTCAGATTAAAGTGCTATATTTATGAATATAATTACTCACTAGTTCTTTGTTCAATGAATTCTGAATTTTAAAACCTCATTCTTCCAAATTAACCATGAACTCTATGAACATTTCTATTTGAAATTAATTCCATTACCTGACAAGTGTTAGATCTTCATAATAACCACAAAAGTATGATTAGATCATTAATTTCAGTGCATCAGAACAATTTTTAAATGATACGCACTTCATGCACGGTTTTACCCAGGGCCAGAAATCAAACACACTTCACTCTTGGTTACAAGAGTGAAATCATCTGGGGAGGTTGACATCAAATCCTGTGACTTGTTTCACTCTTCCCTATGTAAAATTAGGTGGCAATGATTAATAAAGGTACTGAACAAGTTAATCGTTTAATAAAGGAAATATATTAAAATAAGAAATATGCATATGCTATTATCAAGTCCTTCGGATTGATTTAAGCAGACATTGCTTAAGATCAAATGTTTTGCCCAATTTCTAGTCATATGCAAAAAAAAGGAGATTGGTAAATATTATTTCACTTTCCCCACTTTGAGGTTATTTAGGAATCATTATGTTTTCAAAGTAATAGCAATAGTTAAATAACTGATAGAAATTAATTGTCCAGTAGGTGTATGAGGCCTTGGATATTAACTTTAATCATTGAAAAAAATGTGCATAAATTTGTTGGTGTTTCTTCTTCCCTGAAACTCAATGGGGTGCAGAGCGGTGATGTTGAGCCCTACAATGGGTCCATTAAACCCTATTCTCTTCTTTCAGGTTCTCTTTCTATTCATAACCTGCAGCCTAGGTTAGAGGTGGAAGTGAAGCCAGTTTTTTGTTGTACTAATCAACATGGTCTTTTAACTTACTGTTTATTAGGATGATAAAAAGATTAGCTGAGAACTGAATTCTCTGGGATGAGCTATGTAGAAATGTTTCAGAGGTAAAGCATGTACAACCCCTTGAGAAAAATGTACCATTTGTGATGTTTATCACATGACTCTTATGTGAACCGAAAACTTCATTCAAGTATGGAGGGAGCTCTCAGGCGAATGTCTCCGGGGTTGACCTCTGGGTAGCTTCTCCGCTTTGTCCTGGCTCTGTGTCTTCAGTCTGCAAAGCTGGCTTTGAGTCACAACTATGGATACCTGGCTGTCAAGGACTCCACCTTGGTGCTTGAAACAATCTTCTCTTTTAGAGCAAGTGGCTTTGTTTTCTTTCTCATAAGTTTTCCCAAAGAGAGTAATAATGTTCTCAACTCCTCTTGGTAAGGATCTAGAAACAAGCCTGTAAAACTTCAGAAACACATCAATATGAGACTGTCTCAGATCTTCCTCCTGCCTGAATCAGAGCGGATCCCGAGTGAGGTGCTGGGGCTCGCAGGCCCCATGGGTTATCAAGGTGAGGCTCTGAACAGAAGACAGCATTTGCCCCTTTGCCCAGGGCTTGCGTTCTCGGGGCACAGCCTAGGGAACCTGGCCCTTGAAATGCAGGGATGAGAAAGAGCCCAGATCCCTCGCGCCTGGTTGGTTGTGTTGGCCCTCGGCCATGAGAATGAGCGAAGGACTGGGCCATGCGCCACACTCCCCAGGCACTTCGTGATCATCACTGTAGCAACCACGGACAGCACACAGTCCCCCCAGGGCTGGAGAGCAAGACTCAAGATTGCTGTGGCTCTAAGGGACTTTGTTAAGTGTTTTGTTTACTGCACCAGAGAGGCACTTCAGTCATGAAGAGCCCCATGTGCTGGGTTTCGGCACCCAGATCCTAAGGGTCTGGAGCAGTGACACTCTGATGAGGATGATTAGGGACTTCACTGCCGACCCTGCCACCCACGAGTGCCCAAAGTTGAGGTTTGCAAATGAACCTGACAAAAACCTTACTTCCCGAAAGTGGTGCCTCAGTTTCTGATTACTAGGAGAGGCTTGGGACGGGCCTGGTGTCATGGTTTTGGTCTAGTGAGGCTTTTGGAAGGTGATTGGGTCATAGGGCTTGCAGCTGATTGGCTGTTAGGGGCCGAGACTGGTCAGGGGAGGGGTCACTGGCGTGACTGGAGGGCTCAGCACTCCCCTGGCTCTTCTTCTCAATCTCTGATGCTCAAGCTCTGTGCTGCCCAAGCTCTGTGCTGCCCTGCCTTGAAGCCCACTGACTATGGACTGACGCTAGTCCAAAATTAATCTCTCCTCCTTCGATCATAGGTGTCAAATGTGGTGTCTCAGCCCTGAGAAATTTAAGTGATAGAGAACACCCGTTTTTGCCACTTTGGACAAAAGAAACTTTTCTGGAATTGGATGTTGTTATTTGACTACTGGGGTCAAAAGAGACATGTTTCCAGGTTACTGAAGTCCTTGATCAAGTTGTACCTTGGTGCATGGTGCTTTTCTCTTTTTCTGGCTTCAGACTGGTTTCTTCTTTCTGTGAGAGAAGAGACTATTTTCTGCTTTGTTTCTAATTATGAAAGTCCAGCTGTAGGATTCAGAAGCTCTGCCACAAGCATGGGACACAACCACATTAATCTCTAGTGCTGTTATTTTATTTTTCTCCTTCCTGCTGCAAAAGCAATGTAGACAGATGGAGAGGAGGGGCCCCTTGCGCCTTGGAAGCCACAGCTTTCCAAGAGGGACCACAACATGCTCGCATGCTCGGCACCATGCTGACAAGGCTGTGCTCGAAGGCCCAAGCCTGTCGCTGTCTCCTCCTGTAGCCCGTAGGGCATGTTAGGGTCTGAGTCTCTGTGGTCTACTGCTTCCCCTGTTCAAGTGTTGGTAACTCTTGCTGGTTTGTGGCTGCTGGGTCAACACAAAACCACCACAAGAACCTCATCTGTGATAGTCCTGTAAGTGTAATTAGCGGCTATGTAAACAGGACTCTCACTCCACCGTGTTCAGACCCACACTTTCACCTCATATGTAACTGACCGCAGCAGAGGTAGAGCTCAGGGTGCCTTGGATGAGGCCCCTGTATCAGAACTGTCCTGGCCTCAGTCTCATGGCTCCGACTGCTGAAGACTCTCCCAGCCCCTGTTGCCAGGTGTTTTCCGTGCATACGCCATGATCTGTAGTGGGACATGGAGTGAAATTGGTTGTTAAAAATCATTCAGTGCACTCTCCAGTTGATGGGCATTTGGGTTGTTTCCAAGATTGAGCTATCACGAACTGAGCTGCTATGAACAAGGGTGTACATCTGTCTTTCCAATGTGAGTTTTTAAATTCTTTTGGGTATATTCCTATCAGGGGTATAGCAGGGTCAAATGGGACTCCTAGTCCTAGTTTTCTGAGAAATCTCCACACAGATCTCCACAATGGTTTCACAAGTCTGCAATCCCACCAACAGTGGAGAAGGGTTCCTTTCTCCCCACAGCCACGCCAGCATTTATCGTTGGTGGATTTTGTGATCGCGGCCATGAAGATGTGGTTTTTTTACAAAATGGAGTATTACTCTGCCATAAAGAGTGACAAGATCGATCCATTTAGGTGCAAATGGAGACACCTGGAGGATATACTAATAAGTGAAATCAATAGATCACAGATAGACAATATCCAGATCTCTTTGGCATGAACACCTGTAGATGCAAATGAGTTCTAGAAAGTAGGACAGCTTTTATAGAGTGGAATATTTCTATAGGAAACTTGGTGTGGGAATGTGATGAGGGGAAGGAATAAATATGATACAGAAAGAAAATAAAAGAGCATGTATAAAGGGGGGAGGAGGGAGGAGTGGGTAGGGATAAGGGTAAAAATGAGAATTAACTAGTGGCATATACTGGTGTAAATTTCCCAATGTTATATGTGATTTTGAGATGTATATAAATTGTACCAATAAAGAATTCAATTAAAAAAATCATTCAGTGCACTGTTCTCGCCTTACTGCTGTAGAGGATCAGGGCAAGGCCAGAGTCCACCTCATCCAAGACACCCCGTGCTCAGGTGGCCCCTGGAGCAGCTGCTAAAAGCGCAGCTGCTGAGGTCTAAGAGGCAATTGCTCAGGAACACATCAGCCTCATGAATCAGGCTAGTGTTTTGTGAATTGATTTTCCAGATCCTTCTATTTCCATGTTTGCCATTATTGACAACTGGGGTAGATTGGAGGCCTTGTGATAGGATGTGCTTTTGCTGCTTAGAGAAGCCATGTAAGTTTATCTGGAGACAGGAAAGAAGGTTGACATCAGAGAGCTGGAGAACAGCTTCTCACCTTTAGCAGCAGGACAGGAGA
The DNA here is from genome assembly GCA_004025085.1 of Thryonomys swinderianus. Lineage (NCBI taxonomy): Eukaryota > Metazoa > Chordata > Mammalia > Rodentia > Thryonomyidae > Thryonomys > Thryonomys swinderianus. The sequence goes on from PVIC010020675.1 coordinate 27,566, forward strand.
GAAGAAGGAAAGCCAATCTAAGCACCTGGCTGGGACTTCTGGTGTCTCCTTGTCCCATCCTGGGCCTACAATGGAATATCACACTGGGCAACCACAGCAAAGACAATCACAGCAACAACAAACCTCGCGAGTTCCCGGGCTTGTTAACGGCCCCTCAGCACCCCCCCAGCCCTGTCTTCATTGGTTTTCTCTTTCCAAGTTATCAGCATCTCCCACACAAGTGCCTCACAAATGCTTTCTAAAGATGATAAACTCAAGGTTAAGCAGGAAGTCATTAGAAGCATTTCATAGTAGACTAACCAGGATATACGTGTTGGGCATTTCCAGAATAAATAAAACAAGGATACATCAGGGACAAACCTTTCTCTACATTGGCCCATCTTCTCTTTTAGCCTTCTATCTTTTAGCCTTGTTGCCTGTTGGATCATTATATCAGAAAAGGGAGCAGCATCTGTTTTGTAACTGGCTTTCAGAAAGAGCGAAGGTCCCAGCAGGAGGTGGAACAAAGCTCAGAGCCAGGGAGGCTGGAGTCCCTCAGAGCCAGGGCGGGACAGGAAGTGCGAGTGGGCTGAGGGGCGCGAAGGTCTCCTGAGTCCTGGGGCCGAGAAGGCGAGGCAGCCTCTGCTGCCACAGCCTGAGGAAGCCACCACTGCCCCGGGAGGCTGTCATCCTGGGGACCCGCCATCTTGAATTTTACCCAACTCTGGGGATCTGAAAATGGAGAAAACTAGGAAATCCCACACTCTTGAATTCTGGGAATCTGATTGCTTTTAGGGACTGTCTTCTCCAGAGAAACAAGATAGGACCCTGGGAGGTGTCCCAGCCCACTTTCACTGTTTCTTATGACACAAGACCCTCTGAGTTATTCTTACAAGTCATTGGCTGAGCTAATTGTGCCCCTGGATCAGTGAAAATAAAGCCCTTGTGAACCAGACATTTAGCGAAGCATCCTCTCTCTTCTAGGTCTTGAACTTTGGCCCCGCCTTGTCAGGAGCCAGTGTTCAGCTCAACTTCTCACAGACAAATTCTTAGATGTGATAGTGTTAGTTAAAGAATGCAGGCATTAAACCTCTTATTAGATACTGCAATTCTTTTGCCTTCCAAAAAATTAGCCCATTTCCATACTCCCACTAGCAGTGTGTGGCAGCTCGTTTTCTCTTATTTGTGCCAACACCGGGTGGTATTAATCTTTTAACTGCTGCCAATTTGATAGTTGAAAAATGATGATGTCTTATTATTATTTGAATTTAATTATTTGTGCATGTGGCCAGCTTCCCAAGGATGAATGGTCCCTTCTCTCGCGTTTTGTATAAAATGACTCTGTGCACCCAACAACATCAGGTGCCTTCCCTGCTGATTTTACAGGAAATTTCCATAACGTAAGAGAAGCTTTGCATGTGTGGTAAATATGTAAAATGTTTTCCCTTCGCTTTCTAGGTTTACTGAGTTTTTACACGGAGAGTTGGTTTTCCATTTTTCTACATTTATATAGTGGAGAGGTTCAAAGCATAGGGCCTGGTGCACAGTACAGGTTTCTACCACTGAGCTTCTCTCTCGCTTTCTGTCTCTGATAGACTCTTACTAAGTTGCCTAGCCTGGTTAGGATTCACATTCCTCCTTCTTTATTAACTCGGACTACAGATATGTGCTACAGAGCCCAGATCAATTTTCCATATTAGATCTAACAAATAGATATATAATCT